>NDXZ01042511.1:0-13507 GCA_003055125.1 Paykullia maculata | reverse complement strand
TATGAAATGTCAAGAGTTTAAAAACACATTAAAAAAATAAGAATTGGCATTTAAAAATATAAAAACAAAGAACAAACTAAAAGAAAATATTACAATTTTAGAGGTAAGTAGTAAAATCAATATAAAAAGTGATAAAATAATGTAAATGTATCAGATCATACGATACATACCAGTTTTATTGTGCTGCTGCTTTAAGTGGTTATTGATACGTACTTTAATGTTTCTATTAGAAGTTTGTATTGCTATTCTTAGAAACGGTTTGGGTGTAAAGGGAAAAACAGAAAAAAAAGCGTAAAATATCTGTATACCTATGGTTCTCTCAAACTTGTATAACAGAACATATGTGTGTACATACAGACATACATACATAGTTATTAAAGTACATTTTATACATAAAGTATATTTTATACAAAAAAAATTGTTAAAATACCTGTGTTACTACAGTTCTTTTAGATCAAACACAAGTATTTTTGTGCGTACAACAGTTATTTGAAAAAAAAAAACAACAAGTACGTCTCTTACCTAATCCAATACATAATTAGTAGCTGATACTGTTTTTATGAGAATAATGAGTACGTCAAAGCAAACCCATACTATAACATAACACAACAGTCTCTCATTTATAACAAAAGTAACAGATAATTAACATGGTGTATTCGTTTAGTCTGTACAATATGGTATGCAAATGCAGACCTTTAATACATACATAAGTATATAAATTTGCCACCCATGGTGATGATATAAATATTAATTATCAGATTCAGTTATTGTTGTTGAACTTTTATATCTTGAGTGGACATACACATCATGTAGGGAAGAGCTTCTTATAATGTTCAATAATTTTTCATGATCCTATAACAATGTTTTTGGATTTGAACTAACACCCTAATGCTTCTTTTTAATATTATCAGCTGAACAGCGTCATTAATTGATACAGTTTCCCTTAATACTTTAAAAAAAATCTTAAGATATATCCAAAAGATTATTTTACCGAATTTGCCTTTAACTTTATGATATTTCTGATATATTCTTTAACAAAAAAATACAATTTTCTATCTTAATATGCTCTTTTTTATCGACTGTTAACCTATAAATGTCTAAATTAAGCTTTCTTCTTATATTGACAGAACTTTTAACACAAATCTTGTATAGTTGTGGGACACCCTAAAACATATTTTACTATTTAAAAACTAGATTTAATATTAAAGAAAGGCTTCATAAAAACCCCCTTTTAGTTGAACATATGTGTTTTTCTCTCACTCTCTCTCTTTTTCTCTCTCTATCTATCTATCTCTCCTAATTTAAGTATCTTAAGTAAATGTTAGTTTTCAATAAAAGTTAATTAAAAATGTAAACTTTGAACAAGAGTTATTAGAAATATAAAGCTTCTTTACATAATTACCAACAAATAAATAAATTTAAGAGCAGCAAATGACAAATAATAAAAAACTTTCAATAAATTTAGGAAGAGAATAGAAAAAATTACAACAAACACCAAAGTAAACTGTAGCAAGAGATATTCGCATTGTAGAACAAGCCTGATCATATGATGCACATGAAGAATATATTAATAATTTGTTTATTTTTTCCCAGTAAACACAAAAATTAATTTAAGAATAAATGGCGTTTTCATCAAAAAAAAAGTTTGTTTTCGATTAAACAATTTGCGTTTTTTTTTTTTTGCTGTTATTACAAACAAATTTAGATCGGTATTAATTTTTTTTTGTCAAAGAATCATAGGATAATAATGTTTTTAGTTCGTTTGTTGCTTGCATGTATTAATGTCTTAAATTTATATTTTTAATAAATATTTAAATTATTTATTTTATATATTAAGTTTGTCTTTTGAGAATAATTAAAGAAGAACACCATTTAAGAAAATGCCAAAACAAATTACTCAAGTTGAGCTTAAATGTGAAGTTGTTATCCAACTTTTTTTTGGGTTTTGCTAATCGACGCAAAATTTTTAGCAACATAAGTACTGTCAACCATCGAGATTTAAAATTTTTTTTTTTTTAAATACATTTATGAAACCCATATTATTAAGACTTACAGTAAACATTTCTATTTCAACCCTTTGCAAGTACATTCGCTCTCTGTCTTTTCGCACTGACTGTTTTAAAATTAAAAATTTTATTATATTTAAATATTTATTAATTTTCTTGCAGCATCCAAAAGTGAACTTTATTTATTTTGTTTTCTCTTTTAATATTAAAAATTTTTTTTTAATTTATTGCAAATATTAACTACGTTTTAACTGCCAGAATTGATATCAGTTTATTGAAATTCTAGTTGATACTAAAACGATTTTAAGTTACTCAGTTGAAGCTCAGTAGATGTAGTTGTAGTAAAGCTTTCATTCATCTACCGACCATTCAAAGTGTAAACGCTTAAAACAAAAAAATATATAAGAACTTGTTTATAACTTTCTCATTATGTATTTATAACTTACATATGGGCATTTCTCCAATGTCGAATGCGACATTCGTACGCATTCAAAGTGAAAAGAAACATATGCCAAAACATTATTTAATTTTTCAAAAGGCGAAATTTATAGCTGATTTTATTCGTTTTCAAGATAATTACAAAAAACCAAGGCATTCGCATGCGACAAAAACAGAAGTCGCATTCAAATCAAACAAAATGAAATCTGATTTCAGCAAAATCTGAAGGAATATTTTAATTCAACTAATTTTAAACATTGATGTATCTTAAAAATTTTTTTTATTTTTTTCAAATATATTAAGTAGTTTGTTTTTTATTTAATTTTAATTACAGTCACACGCGACATGTCGCATGCGACATTTTTTTCCATCATACTTTTTATGTGTATTTTTTTACTTTTTATGTATTAGACTTAAATAAGTGATTTTAAATAATTTTAAATATATTCAATATATTTATTTTCACAACAAAAATTAAAAACTTAACAAAATATCAAAAATAATTTTATTCACCTTATATTTAAAAACAAAGAACAGAAACTAACTTAACTAAGAATAGTCTTACTAATGTCAAATAAGTTTTTTTTAATGGAATATGCAGTCCTAGCTGCTTATACCTGTTGGCCATCGCAAAAAAACGAATGCAAGTGGGATATACCTGGAATGATTTTTCTTTCTTTCATTTTTCGTCCAACTTAAAACGTGGAGGCAAATTTTCAATTTAAGCAGATGGCATAAAATACATTTTAGTTCCACTTGCGTTCCACATCCACTTCCACATCGGGTAAAACAACGTTTTTAAATTTGGTTATTTGCCACACTTTTCTTTTAATGACGGCTTCAACTCCATCAACGGCTCCTTTTCCGTGAGAACTAGTAAAAAAATCTATTCCATATATGTATATGTATATATGTACATCCAATTTGTCATTTAAGCTTGTGAAAATATATTAATTTTAAATTAAGCGCAGCTTCCATCAGAAAATATTAAAATCTTTGAAAAGTGCCCATAAATTCATCATCCTTTAACCTTTTTCTCCACCGTTTGCAGTTGGCTTTATTTTTTTCGCCGCCGTTTTACTCATCTTAATTAAAAAATTTTATTTTTTGTGTTTACAATGTAAACTTTACATGTACAAAAAAAGATATTTTAGAAAAAAAAAATTTTTTTTAATTTTTACATTTTACACTTACGATGTCGCAAGCTACAAACTTAAAGCAATTGAAGAGAGCAAAGTTGAGATTATTTTCCAGCAATATTTTTTTTATTTACTTTGCAATAAAAATCCCTGTTTGCTACAAATACCTTCGACTCACTGATAACAAATGTCCTTTTTCAATGTCGCACGCGACGGCGAAATATACGGTAAACAAAAGAAAAAAATTACCGTAACTGGCAATCGCATCGTTCCTTTTACATTTTTCTTATATTCTTTAAATATAAACTAAGATTTAAAAGAGCAAATGTCAATGCATAATACCTGTCATATTTAAATCAAAACATACAAAAGAAATGTTTAAAATAGAACTTATGCACTTGTTTGACTTTGCATTCGAATATCTCAAAATGGGTTATGAATAAATGTTAGATTTGTTTACATTAGTTTAATTTGATAGATTCCCTATAAAAATATATTATAATAACATACTTCTTTAGACTTTGAATTTTTTGACCGTTGTTGACATTTCTGTGGAAATTCCCATATGTACATACATATATGAAACGGAACTTTATTCGTAAGAAACTGGGAACAAATTAAACTTAAAATGGTACCTTAATGGCACAACATCTAAGGCCATCCATTCTAGCCCTTTAAATATTCTTCTAAGCCCTTTTCTTTTTTAGTTGGTAATAAAGGTTTCCGAAAGTGATAATTTAGTACTTTCTTAAAAATATTTATTGTTATTAACATTTTAAAACAAGGAAAAAAAGATTTTTATTAGCAATTAATTTCTTAGTTCTAAAATAATAAAAAAAAAATGTCATATTTATTTTGAAGATAATGCCATCATTTTAACCTTTTCAAAAAGTATTATTTACTCAGTTAGTTTTTTCTCCATCATTACCACTAATATATGTACTTTGATTCGTTTTCATATTTTTGCATTATTTCGATAATGGGTTCAATAAGTTGTTTCCGCACTTCCTTGTGCACAAGAAATCCATCATGCCTCCACTTAGGAATTAAATGCATTACACAATTTGACAATAGAGAAGATAATCGCTCAATATCTTCTACAGCAATATCTTTGTCGTAATCACCACAAATGTAATTGGGCTGTGATGAGTTCTATGGGATAATCGGGTGGTGTAGGTTGGCCATAAATTTTTATATTCTTGACGGTACCAAAATCATATTGGCAGAATCTGGCCGATTGTTGTAACTGCATGTAATGAAAAATCTGATTGGTAGAAGCACTAGCTGGGTGGGTTTCAATTGCAATGGCAAACGAAGTCTTAAACAAATATGTAATTTGAATTATGTTATAGATTAACATAAAACTTATACATACATATAACTTACCACATTTAAGCTGCCATCTACTCTCTCCATCCTCTTGGTAGTGAAATTGCATAGATTTTGATATTTTGAATAAGGATTACAGATATTAAAACCCATTTTCAAAACTAACGCATTGTTGGGTAAAAATTCCCGATTCTCTAGCAGAGCAGCATATCTGCTGGCATGGCCCAAATAGGCACCCAACTTTTGAAACATGGATTCTCCACTATTTTTAATAAAAACTGTCGGACCCAACATATGAGCTGTTTTGATCTTTTCATTATACTCGGGACGTGTAGAGAGTAAAACCAAAATTATAGTAGTTCCCTGAGAATGACCTACATAATGTATGGCTTTTTGTCCTTGACCATTTACCAACAAGGCATAATCTATCAGGGCAGCTAAATCAAAATAGCCAATTCGTGCCAGCTAAACCTCCAAAAGTTGGGATGTTTTACGGTGATTTTTGTGTGTTTACGAGCATAAATTGTGCCTCTGGCATTGGCAAGCCAAACATCAAAGCCAGCATCAGCCAAAAGAAAAGCTAAACCATCATTTGGACCATTAAGTGTCCAATCATCTGAAGTACTAAATAAACCATGATGTAGCCACACTATGGGACGGTGTTTATCTAAATTTTGCAATTTATGAGAATAGGGTATGCGAAATATGGTGATAATATAACAGTCTTCGGTAATAATGCTATGAGTTTCAACGGCATAACCATGTTGAGCAATACGATCGGCCTAAAAAACTGTATCTTAAACTGTGTAAATTTAAATATATTCCTTGAATAAATTCACAATTCCCATTCAAGACTAATAAGACAAAAATAAATCCCAAGTAAATCCAGTACTTCATGGTTTTGTTGTTATTTTACCACAAAATTCTATAATGAAAAATATCTTATTCGTTAATGATTTTCATAATTTTTCCTTAAGCAAGTTCTTAATAATCTTCCCAGATAAGCAGCAATGTTTTTATTGACCACTCGAGTTTGTAAAGTTGCATTAGTATTTTCGATATGGGGATCTTGTGTTATCGAATTAATTTATATTCATATAACAAATGGTGTTAAAAATGATAACCTAATTCTAATATTTATGTTCCCTTATTTGTGTGGAAATTTCCTAATTTGGATGATTTTCTCTTCTACATTTAAGACGACTGTTATCAATACAGTGTTATCAATTATATGTCAAACGTTAAAAACTATGTATAGCCTAAACTCGGAATTTGTATAGTGTTATTTATATCAGCTTGAAAATCGTCTTGTTTGCATTTTTAAGTACACTTTTGAACCAAAGCAAGACAGGTAGATATTTGGCTTTTATTTTGACACACATAGGTAACACAGGCAGGCAACTAGTATCAATGAAGATATGTATTGTCTTAGTGGCACATCACTTTAATTGTATAAGTTTCGAACTATAAAGCTCTCTAAGACATTCTAAGCCAGATGTTACAGAAGTTACAAAATCAGTCTAATGAGAAAAGTCAGCTGATTGTTTCGTTTTATGGCGGTTTTGTTTCATATTACATGTTTTACATAAGAAGTTTCTCGTAGTGAGAGTCCCTATGCTTTGGCACTGGCTTACATTTTCACAAACTGTATTAAGTAGAATTAAAATTTTTTTTAAATTGACCCAAATCTAACAGCGCAATTTGTGTGGAAATTTTTTTTTAATTTTATGATGAATGTAAAACTTGTATACATATGTTTATTCTTAATGAAAAAATCTTACATATCTTGGTATTCAACTAAAATTTCAATTTAGTAAATTTAAAAATATTTTTTTAAAAAAGTTTTCAATTCAATTTTGTGTTTTTAATTTATTTTTACAAATTTACATTAATTTAATCTCTTCATAATCGAGCAGTACTTTAATTAAAGGCTCATTAAGTTGTTGACGTACATCCATATCAATGATAAAATCATTGTGATCCCACTCAGGAACTCGATGCATTATACGATTTGACAACAGAGAAGATAAACGTTTAACATCAGTCACATTAGCATATTTATCAACCTCACTATACCACAAATGTAATTCGGCAGTGATGAGTTCAAGGGGATAATCAGGAGGTGTAGATTGACCATACATTTTCTTATTCTTGACGGTACCAAAATCATATTGACGAAATTTATTTGATTGGTGCAACTGCAAATAGTGAAACCACTGATTGGTAGAACAACCAGCTGGGTGCGTTTCGGCGGCAATGGGTAATGCAGTCTAGAAAAAAATATGTAATTTGACATACATATGTAGATATAAAATACACAACATTTGTTGCACTACAACTAAAATTTGTTTCTTAGGGTTTTTAGACGCTAAGCTCAAACCTGCACTCGGGGTTTTTGTTTTAATTAATTCATGTTTTAAGGGTCAAATATAAAGGTTGAAGTTGCATTAAAAGTATTACTATAACTGAAGTACGTTTTGTTTTTATTCATTGTTTTTAATTTTGCCGAGTAGTTTTCGAGATACCCAACTAAAAAAAAATAAGTCCAGCGTCGCAAATATTTTAAGAAGCAACTTTCAGTTCTAGAGCAACAAATGTTTATCGAAATTTGTAAAGTAATAATACTTATAGTTACATACATACGTATAACCTACCCGATTAAAATTTTGATTTTCGCTCCTTCGCAAACCAACTATCGATTTGCAAAAGAAATGAAATTCTGATTCAGAATTACAGGCATTAAAAAACAATTTCAAAAAAACAACATTTTGCGGCATAAACTCTAGACACTCGAAAAGAGCAGTAAACTTGTTCGCATGACCATAAATGGGACCAAACCTTCGATACCATAAACTTCTAGCATTTTTCATAAAAGCTGACGGACCCACTATATGAGCAGTTTTGATCTTTTCATTATACTCTGGACGGGTAGAGAGTAAAACCAAAATTATAGTATTTCCCTGAGAATGACCCACAAAATGTATGGCTTTTTGTCCTTGACCATTTACCAACAAGGCATAATCTATTGTGGGGGCTAAACCAAAATAGCCAATTTCATGCCAACTGAAATTCCAAAAATCACGTTGCTTAACGGAAAGTGTTGTGTGATTTCGAGAATAAATATTGCCTCTAGCATTGGGCAGCCAAACATCAAAACCAGCATCAGCTAAAAGGAAAGCAATACTATCATTTGGACCAGTAAGCATCCAAGAGTCTGAAGAACCACTTAGGCCATGATGTAGTAACACTATGGGACGGTATTTATTTAAATTTTGCAACTTATGAGAATAAGGAATGCGAAATATGGTGATAATATAACCGTCTTCGGTAACAATCCTATGAGTTTCAACGGGATAACCATGTTGAGCAATACGATCAGCCTAAAAATAAATTTTTATAATGAAATATTTATAAATATTTTTCGAAAAATTTACCGTCGTCCACATCGGCTTTAATTTGACTTTAAGTTTAGAATTTTTTAAAATATTTTCTTCATTCGCGCTCACATTTAACACTAAAAAGCCTAAAAGAACTCCCAAGTTAATCCAGTACTTCATGGTTTTGCGGTTGTTTTACAACTGAATTTTAGAACTCAAGAAAACCTTATTTATAAAATATTGAAAATTTTTTGATAATAAATCCGTCAATGGGTGTCATAATTTTGACTAAAGTGAGTTCTAGATAATTCTTCCAGATAAGAAACATTTTTATGAACTACTTGAGTTTGTAAAGTTACGTTATACGTATTTACAGTAAATAGTTACAACGGTTATATGAAAATAGTTTATCTTTTAACAAATATTAGGGTTACTCATTTTATCTGCTAAATGTCATTTATTTCTCTTAAACTTTAATTTTTAATATAAAATTTTTTTAAGTTAACCTAAATCTAACGCCTTAATTTTTGTGGTTATTTTCTTAATTCGACTATTTTTTTTTCACTTTTAGGATTTTTGCCATCACCATATATTTCGAGAAAACTAAACCAAGGTTTTAAAAAACAAAAAAATTCTAATTTTCCAAATAAGTATATCCAGCTCACTAACCATAAAACAAGAAACAAGGCAAACATGCGCATATTTTAAGTACATCTTAATAGAGGCTTAAAAATGGAAAAAGTTTACCCTTTTTAATGGTGAGGTAATCAGTTTTGAGCTCTGTTTCTGAGCAATTTTTAGAGTATGCATTTTATATTCAAACTCTTACACGTTTGTGCTCTGTCTAAAATATTTCGATTCTGCCCCACTGTGCATGAGTAATACAAAAGACTCTGTTTATGAACATACCTAGCAAAAACTGGGTAATGGCTTGATCTTACTCAACAACATACTTTTCAATGAGTATAACATACCGTCTGCATTACTTAGAAGTAGTTTTATAATAACAAGATTATATTGTGAAACGTAATAATTTCTTTATCAAATATCTAAAAAGAAATAAATGCTGCATACACTTTGGCTAAATAAATTGTTAGAATCCACTTAAATTAATTCTTTTGATTTTCGTTTGGGTTAACATACTTTAAGTATAAGTAATTATATTTTCGACGGGTATTTATAAATTTAAACGGCGGTTTTCAAACCGGCTCTTAAGGTTTTTTTAAGTGTTTCTGTTAAACTAAAAAAATGTTAGGAGCCACTTTAATAAGTTATTATAATTCTCTCTGGGTTAACATACTTTAAGTTTAAGTAATTATATTTTCGACGGTTGTTTATGAATTTCATGATGGTTTTCAAGCCGACTCTAAAGGTTTTTTCAAGGTGGTTCTGTAAAACGTAACGTAAAGAAGTAACAAACCTCAGTTTCGTTCTCAGAAAGCCGTATGTAATACATTATTGCTAATGAATTATGTAGGTGCATGCAACCAATTGGATATCCGTTGCAGCAACCAATTTACTACAGAAATGTACCTCAAATGTATTTCGGCAGTGAAAAGTCCAGCGGGATAATCGGGAGGTGTAGGTTATCCATACTTTATCCTATTTGTATCAGTACCAAAATCATATTGACGACGAAATGCATGTTTTTTTATTTTTAAAATAATAAAACAAAAAATTTATAAAAAAAAGTGTAAAGCCGTGTGTCCATTAGCAAGTTTTCTTGCGGAAGTTGCTTCCAGAAGTGACTTCCAGAGGTTTTTGTTGTGTAAACACGTATTAGAAGTCGACTTCTAGAAGTTACTTGTAAAAATTATGTGGAAACACGTGTTTGTTGCTTGCTGAAGTAACTTGAACGACTTGCTGTGAACTGGAAGTGTTTTGAAGATTTGCAGAAGACGGGTGTACGTTGGGCAAATTGTTTGTAGTGTTCTCTTCAGTTTTACTTTGTGTTTTTTTGTTGAGTTCTTTTCCAAATTAATAAAAATGGACAAAAATAAATCGTTTGGAGTAGTTAAAAAACACATTTGGTAATTTAAAACAAGAAAGTTATCCTGAATTATGGGACACGTCGTTAAAAGACTATAAGAATAAAATTAAACAATTAAGAGCGCTGTATTTGGCTGGGCCAAATCTTATATACCCTTCACCATGTGTGGCCCATTTGAGCAAATGGTCCAATTGTTTTCAAATATATCTTTAGTTTATCTAAAAGCTGCAAAACAATAATTTTTTTGTGTAAAAAAAAGAGGCAGTCGTCTTTTTTTGCTTATAGTTCACACGGTTATTGATGGATCTTGCAAGTTTTCAAAACTTTTTCCAAAATTTTGATAGCACATACAACCCTAGGTGACCTATGGGAGCTACGAAAACCTGATTTCAACCAACACACGGTTAGGCGAACAGACGAACATGGCTTAAATGAATTCCCTATCTGTAAGGATTCAGAATAATATATACTTTATAGGAACATTGTAGAAATTACAAACGGAATGACAAACCTATAAAAAGTTTTTATTAAAAACCATATGTATAAAAACAAAACGCTTTTAATGCAATAGCCATTGAAATAGACGCGCCCGAAAAAAGAGTTCAAAAGGAAATTGCACAACCTCCGAACGCAGTTTGATCAAGAAGTGAACAAAGAAAGGAAAAGAAGTGGCCAAAGTGCTGAAGATATAATGTTAGCAAGTGGGAGTAAAATACATGACGTCATCTCACTAAGGATAATTTGGTAAGAATAAAAAAACAAACTTCTGGAAGCTGTACGCATATTGTGTGGAAACACGTCCGCAATTTCTTGCAGCAAGTTCCTTGTAATAACTTCCACAAATTACTTCTGCAATCAGATTTCCACAAGTTTCGGTTAAGTTAAAACAGTTCAGCAAATACTTGCAGAAGTTCTTTCGCTAGTGACTTGCTAGGGGACAAATGGCTTAACATATCCATATTGTTAAAAATAATTAATTTAGAAGTAATATTGTATATCAGTTTCTGAAATATGTACTTTCATTGTTTCTTAACTTCTGATAAAGTTCAGTACAATTTATTTCATAATTTTCCATACCTGATATGTAGACGTATGTATATTTTTTTAAAAAATACAAAATAGATGTAATAAGGAGCAGCATCGCGACAATAAAAACAACATGATCAATATTCTCTTTCTTATTTGTCTCAACTAAATGTTAAAAAAAATCTACCAACTAAGAAAAGAAGTAACCAAAATGGCCACCCTTTATACTTTTATTTTTAAGAACATTTTTATTGCCTAAATTTAATTAATAACAACGTAAAATTTCGTCATTGCATGTAAAACTTTACGGTTAGAGCTTTAAATGTATGTATTTATGTTATAAAGAAAATAAAATTTTGAAAATATTTAAAATACGAAATTTTACATATTTTTTTCTAAACACTTAACCCGGTATAAAATTTTGAAAATGCTGTGGCAATTTATCATTAAAAAGTTTACTTTACGCTAAATACTTGCGAATTTTAAATATTTTTTATTGATTGATTTTTTAAAATGCATAATTAATTTAGCAAATACAAATACGAATGCAAAAAGCAAACTACGTATTTGTTTAACAAATAAAAAAAAAAAACTTAAAAATATTTATTTTCAAATTAAAAACTGTTTTAATGGCTATTTTGGTTTCATTTTTCGTATAGCGTAAGTAGCTTGCATGCTGACGGTAGAGGAAGAAGTGATTAAAAAATAACTAAATAAAAATAATAAATCTATTTTAGTACTTATTTTTGCTTACGACATATATATTCATATATATATTTTTTAGTCTCTTGAAATAGGTAGTAGTAAAAATGACGAAGAATGACGTTAGTGTACAAAAAATAAGAATGACTTTTTAGGGTTAAACTAAAGATGAAAATAATTTCAGAAGGTTATCGAAATGAACTGTGAACATTAAGTCACGTCAGTCGCCAAGGGTTAAACAAGAATATTAATTAAAAGATGAAAATGCACCACCATCACTGCACCACGTCATATTACTAATCTTTACGTGGCTGAAGACTTGACACGGCCAAATAAAGCACTTTAACTTGTTTATATACAAATCATCTTTTAAAAATTACACACCAAAAAAAAACTTCAGATAAATCGATTCCGACCGCTATCGGTCTACATCGACATTTTCTATTAAATGCTATTTCATACAGGTATAAATCTAAATATAATTTATTAATTTTAAACACATCTATTTAATTGTTAAAGTTTTTAAGTTACATACATATATACAAATGTATTATTCCAAAAAAATTTTATAGTTTTCTTTGCAGATTTACATTAAATTAACTTCGAATTGGTGCATTATATCTATCATGGGCTCGTTAACTTTTATACGTACTTCCTTGTTAATAACAAAATCTTTGTGCTCAAACCTAGAAATATGGTGCATAACATTATTTGGCAGCACAAAAGATAAACGTTTAACATCCCTTGCATCAGCCAGTTTATCTATAGAACTGTGCCATATATGTATTTCGGCAGTGACAAGTCCAATGGGGTAATCGGGAGGTGAAGGTTGCCCATAAATTTCCCTATTTCTGACGGCACCAAAATCATATTGACGAAATTTATCTGTTTTGTACAACTGCAAATAGTGCAACAACTGATTGGAAGAAACACCAGCTGGATGCGTTTCGGCGGCCATGGTAAACGTAGTCTAAAAAAAAGTACGCAATTATACATACATACATATATGTATAGTAACTTAATATTTGTTATGTAATATTCATATAACCTACCCCATTTAAACTGCTTTCTACGATCCTTACTAAGTAGAATAGGGCATTGCATAAATTTCTAAATTCCGACTCAGGGTAACAGACATTAAAAATCAATTTCAGAATTAAATCATTTTGCGGAAATATCTCTTGGCACTCAAATAGAGCACTAAACTTGTTCGCATGACCCAAAATGGGACCAAACCTTCGATACCAGAAACTTTTAACATTATTAGCAAAAACTGTATGACCCAACATATGAGCTGTCTTAATATTTTTATTATACTCAGGACGTGTAGAAAGTAAAACAACCAGTATAGTAGATCCCTGAGAGTGACCCACATAATGTATGGCTTTCTGCTCTTGGCCATTTACCAGGCATAATCTATTGAGGCGGCTAAATCAAAATATCCTATCTCATGAGAATGTACATATTGCCCCTGGAATTGGGCAGCCAAACATCAAAACC
>NDXZ01042495.1:1804-11985 GCA_003055125.1 Paykullia maculata | reverse complement strand
ACTAGTTGAAAAAAAAAACGTTAGATGGCGGACCCTTTATATTTCAGTTGTATGGGAGTTATCACGCTTCTTTGCATTATCCTGTTAAGAACCAGTTTAGAGATTAAAGCTGTTATAGTTTCAAAAATATCTTAATTAATGTGCACCCACTGCTGATATTTTTCTAATTTTTTGCTGGAATAAGGAAAATATATAAGAGTTATTAAAAAGTATATTAAGACCATAGATATAACACCTTTAACGATTGTCAAAAATGTTTGGGAAGTGTCACGTCCTCTTTTATGATCCTGTCGATTTTTTTTCTTGAGTCGTTGGTTGTAAGATAATGTTCCTGGTTTTTTGTTTTATTATCATTTTTATTGGAAAACACTTTTAAATTAAAAAAAAACTCAATAAATAAAAAAAAATGGGTCAAAAAGATGTCCCATATGTCCCAGATGTCAGACGTATCGTTATCTTTAACATACAAAAAATAACGTTATCTTTCTAGAGTTAAAGTCACTACTGGTAATTTGTTGTACTTAATAACTTTACACATAATAAAAACTAAGATCCAATGAATTTTTTGGAAAAAAAATAGTAGTTATTTCTTATAAATTTATTTACATCTCTAGGAATTATTTGCAAATAAAATAGCCAAGCTTGCAATCAGACTATGCAGGTTGAATAATTTTAATCAGTTAATTTAAGGTTGAACCGTAATAATAATTTTAACATATTTTTAGATTCAAGATGCTATGGGATCAAATTGGGAATGGATTTATTTTGTCTCGATGGTTATATTGGGTGCATTTTTTGTCATGAATCTTATTCTTGGTGTATTATCAGGAGAATTTTCCAAAGAACGTACCAAAGCTAAAAATCGTGGCGACTTTCAAAAGTTACGAGAAAAACAACAAATTGAAGATGATTTACGTGGCTATTTAGATTGGATAACTCAGGCGGAGGATATTGAACCTGATGCAGATGGTCAGTTAATTATAGATAGTAAAACGAATACAGCTAATGAAATTGAGTCTTCAAATCCATTGGGTGAAAATGAGACTGATTTTGAAACGCAACAGACGGAGTCATGGTTTCGGAAAAAGAAAAAGGGAATGAATCGCATAAATCGTCGCCTAAGAAGATCATGTCGAAAAGCCGTCAAATCACAAGCATTTTATTGGTTAATTATCGTTTTGGTCTTCCTCAATACTGGAGTACTGGCAACTGAACATTATAGGCAGCCATCCTGGCTAGACCAATTTCAAGGTAACAATATGTTTTTTTGGCACTAAAAAAGTCGTCTTTAAAATAATAATTTTCCCATTCTTTTAGAATACACAAATATATTTTTCATTGCACTTTTTACATGTGAGATGATATTGAAAATGTACAGTCTGGGATTTGAAGGTTATTTTGTATCTTTGTTCAATCGTTTTGATTGTTTTGTGGTTATTGGCAGTATTACGGAAATGATATTGACTGGTAGTGAGTTAATGCCCCCTTTGGGTGTTTCCGTGTTACGTTGTGTACGTTTGCTGCGTGTTTTCAAAGTGACAAAGTAAGTTCAAGTTTCAATTAGTTGCGTAATTTAAAAAAATGTTTTTGTGTTTACTTTGTAAATTTAACACACTAAAAAGTAATTTATTATCGACCAAAACTATTATTGTTTCATATATTCTCGGATAATAAAATTCTACTCATTTGGATTAAAAATAATTAACCCATTAATGCCCACGGCGATATAGACTAAGTAAAAGCCTGAATTTTGGAACAGAAAGTTTTCTAAGTCTTATGGACTAAATAATAAAGAAAATAGGTTGTTTCTGGCTAAGAACGGGGTTCGGAACCCGTTACATATATGTAACAGTGGGCTGTTTCCAGAATTTTTTGGCCCTTGCACTTTTTCAATAAAAAAATTTTTTTACTTAAGAAATGATAAAAACAACAAAAGAAGTTAAGATTAAAAAGTTAATTAGATTTTACTAATAATCCTCATGTTTTTGTACGAATTTTTTTAATTATTCGTATAATAGTTCTATTTGCGAAGCATTTGATACAGAGACCAACATTATATTTTTTGCATGTAGAAGTTGGATGCTACTGACAATTAAGATCTGTACAACGACGTCTTTTGTTTTGTTTCGAGTACAAAGTGATTTAAGCTCATATGATGCTGGAGCTTGAATAAGTGATGTCAGATGAAAATTTTGAAAATCCCTACGTTTTTGAAAAAAACTCCTTTTTTTCCCTACTACCAGCTTTTTTTCCTCTACATTTTTTCCCTACGTTATATTTTAAATTGAAATTTTAACACATTTTCTTATTTCTATTGTAAATTTGACTCAATAAATCTTCTGGCACTCTTGGCAACATTATACAAGCTTTATTCGCAATTATGGCAGCTAAGTGGCATATACATTTAATGGTTATAACGTGGTTTGTCCGCCAACAGTCTCCATGCAAATGAATTATATTGCCCAACCATAACACTAGAACCATCATAGGGAACTTCGTATCCTAATATGGATTTTTTGAATTCACGATAAAGTGCATCAGCTGTACAATCAGTTCCTACCTACAGCAAATCCAAGAGCAGTACAGTTTTTTCTCTTTCCTCATCAAAGTAACAAACAAGAAGACACATTATATTTTTAGAACAAATGGTGCTTTCGTCATTAGAACAGAAAACTTATTAATTTTAAGTTTTTTAATTAGCTTTGATTTTTCTTCGCTGGCTAAAACATTACGTATTATTTGAGTACATTTGGTACGTGCCAGCTGACATTCTGTATAATGGTTGAGTCTTGTACAATATCCTTCAATAAGGGAATTAAATGTTCTATTATCTGAATAGCATCATTATGTTCGGCAAAAAAGGCTTATACGCATTTCAAAATTGGCTACATCTTTGTATACCCTACACACACACACATGTGGTAAGCGTATATATAGGTTTGTCATTCCGTTTGTAATTTCTTCAATATTCATTTGCGACCCTATAAAGTATATATATTCGGCATTCTTATAGATGGGAAGTCGATTTAGCCATGTCCGTCTGCCCGTGTGTATGTTGAAATCAAGTTTACGTAGCTCCCATAGGTCACTTAGGGTTGTATGTGGTATTAAACTTTTGGAAATGCTTTTGAAAAAATTGGTGTTGAAAACTGGATAGATCCATAAATAACCGACTGAGATATAAGCAAAAAAAGACGACCGCCTCGTTTTTTTTAAATATTTTTTTTTTACTCAAAAATTATTATATTTCTGTTTAAGACATGACGTTTGGGGAATTTTAAAGAAAAAAATTTTCGATTTTTAAGCAAAAAAAACATTTTTTTTCGAGATATAAGAAAAAAAAATTCTTTGTTTTTTAACACATATTGGGAAAAAAAGCAAAAAAAAAAATTTGGGTATTTTGAAAAAAATTACTAATATACACACATAGAGAACGTAGTGTAGGATTTGGATTTTCTTATGGGAAAAATGAGTCGATATTTTGAGAATTTTTGTTAGTTGAAACATTTGTATTGTGTGATTTTGTTGTGGCGTGTTTTATTAAATCAGATTTTCCGCAACTTAATAATTTTTTAACATTTTTGCACATGCATTTAAATTCATCATTTTGAAATTCTTTAAGCCACCCTTCAAAAATCTCTACAAAAAAAAGGGAATTTTCCCTACACCTGACATCACTGGCTTGAATATTTCCTTTCATCCTTACCTAATTTGCGATAGCTTCGAGGAGAGTTTTACGTGCATAAGATTTACAATATCGAATGGCAATTGCGTGACGAAAATATAATTGGGACATGCTTCCTCCTTCTTTGCAGTGTAAAATCCAAGCATTTTTAATGGAAACATTTAAAAGCCACGTAAAAATTGAATAACACCATTTTTCCCGTGCGTTCCAATTCCGATTCCAATGATGCTTATATTCACATGTAATTCACAATTTTATTTTTCTGATATCGAGAAAACCTTTTAATTTTGGTGATAGCTATGTAAAAGCTTCACCTACAACCGCATTGTCAACCCTTTGTGTAAGTTTTATAGCAGGGTCTTTTAAGTTAATCTTTAAAGGTAATGGACCATATTTTGGAATAATATTTTCTTTAATAGTTCCATGGTAACCACGTTGTTTTAAAACCCCTAAGGTGGCAGGTGTTGTGAATAAGTTCTTAAAATAAAATAAGAATTGAAGATGTTTTACATTTTCATCAAATTCGTCTAAGACACAAAACAATGGAGATTCTAAATACTCCCAGGGAAAAACTCCCGGCGAATTTATTTTTCCCTAGAATAAATTCCTCCGCCTTTAACAGACAGGGAGGCGAATAACAAGGGAGAGAGAACTACAAAAATTCGAAGTCAGATAATACTATTAATAGTGTTGAAAAATAAAGAAAAACACACCCACATGTATGTACAAATACATATAGTTTGTCAAATAAATGTTTTCATAAAGAGAAAACATTAAAAAATTAAAAAAAAAAATAGATATTATTTATAAATAATCAACTTTTTTATTTTTTTTCAACAAAGTTGTAATATTCATATGTTTAATAATATAATTAATAAAAAAAGTTTATTTTCAATAAACATAGTATCACGTATATTAAATAAATGTCAAATAAATGTTTTCACATATGATAAAACATTTAGTTTATTTTACATTTTCAAGGTTTTTGTTGAAAATTTTTTGTTTTTCCAACTTGAGCACCAATAACTAACTAAAAACGTCTGATTTGAAGTAAATTAGCTCTTGACTGTTATATTTTAACTGTATTTTTTTATGGTTTTTTTTCATTGGCGATCTTCTTCCAACTTTTTCCTTTAGATGGACCCAAACATTTTCTATAGGGTTAATATTAGGACTGTAAGCAAGGGTATTAATAACTTTAGTGCAGTTATATAATTGCTATGACCTACATAAATAACATTTATTTCTTAGATCATTATCCAAATAGTATTTGTATTTGAACATATTCGAATCTCCCGGGTCAAAAAAACCTAATTTCCGAGTGTTAGCTGTCAGTTTGGTTTTTTAAAAAGATAAACTTCTTTAGTCTTTATTTTATCAAAAATTCTAATTTCACCAATCCCTTGCTTGGTATACAACCCTACACTATAACTAACAGATTTTTAAACTTTACTTTAGGAACTAAATTTTTATTTTCTAGTGCTGTCAGAGGTTTTCTCCAAAATTTTTTGGGTCCATCATCATGCAGCATCATTTTAGTCTAATCAGAAAAAATAATGTCATCCCAGTACTTTGGAAGGAGTGAAATGTGCTCTGTAGCAAATTTTTTATCGCTTTTCAATATTTTTTACTAAGGGCAATAGTTGTTTCCCAGCAACTCGAGAGGAATATTTGTGTTTTTTCGGCACATTTCGAATCATTTAATGTGATACACATAACTAACAATTATTTTCTACCTGAAAAGTTAATCCCTATGTGCTGGATTGCGGCCTATAATAAATAGTTTTACTTATTTTATTTTTAATTAGCTACGTCGCTCTTTTTTGGTTTGCTTGGTGACAATTTTTATTCAAGTCTTTCTTTTTTTTAGCAAGGAATATGATGTTATACGCGGTATTGCCTTTATATTAGTTGAAATAAACCAATTGTATTATATATTTCGAAAAACGTTACCCTGGCATTTATTTTATTTAAAAATAAGCGTACTTGTTGCACCTAAGAGTTTTTTTTTACCTTTATGCGATAACATTCATAAAAAAATGCGCGTGTCTATTTTTAAAGTATTGGCGTCACATAGTCGTTAACAATTAAAGTAACGGTATGTGTGCAACAAAAAACAAATATATAAAGAATTTGTTGTTGTTATTTTTAAATGAAAATAATATTTTGCATTTTTTTTTATGAAAATATTTTCTTGACAAACTGTATATTTGCATATATTTAGATTTTATTAACAAAAATCTTAAATTTTTATATTAAAAAATGTTTGGTTTTTTTGTTTACTAAAAAAAGCACCTTAAAAATAAAAAATAAAAAAACAACACAATATTATAAACTAAAAAACACATAATATTTACAAAATGCTTTTTATTAAATACCTACATTTTTTTCGCAGAACTCCGTAGCATTTTGTTACAAAATTATGCCCAAAACATGTTACCACATTTTCCCTTTTATTTACATTCGTAATACCTACTTTTTTCCCTGGGAAAAATTTCCCAGTTATAAAGTTCGTGTAGAATAGGGGAACAGGGAATAGGGAAAAAAATCCCAGGGAATTGTTATTTAGAATCGGGGTGATAGTTTTTATAAATGTAGTGTAATAATCATGATACTAATACCTTCCTCTTTTCCAGAATCTTCATCAGAATTTGAACCTTGGGGCGGTTCAATAACAACCTGCTCAATAGAACTATCCTGGCTCTCACCAGAAATCACTTCCTTAAGAAACTGTGTGGCTTCTTTCAAAGTCAAATACCCATATCAATAATAATAAATAACTCTTAGCATGTATTTATTACAAAAAAGAATGATATTGATTCTTATTTGTAAGATAGATACCGCGGGTCGAAAAGTACTGGGAACAGCCCAGTGTTACAAATACGTAACATCTACTTTCCCCACTTTCTAATTTTTTACAATAACATAATTTATACATTTTAAACAATTTTATACAAATTCTGTTTCCTATTCTGTCGATTTAGATAACATATATATATATTCCTATAACAGACTAAAGAAGTACAATGCGAGTTCTTTCCGTTTGCGTATCGTCATTTTTGAGTTTTTTCAAGTTAGCAAATTACGCTCTTCAAAAAAATAATTTTACAAAACAACATAGAACAGACTTTCGACTGCAAAATCCAGTAAAAAAAAATTTACTTCTGGTTTTCTGTTTTTTTGCAATCGCATTTAAAGTACCGATCTAGTAAGGTTACGTATATGTAACAATGGGTATTAATGGGTTCACTTCGCAAACATACAATGTAGTTTCTCATTTACATAAGTTTAACATTTTTGGCAGATACTGGCGTTCCTTGTCAAATCTGGTTGCTTCCTTATTGAATTCAATACAATCAATTGCATCCCTTTTACTCTTGCTGTTTCTTTTTATTGTGATATTTGGGTTGTTGGGAATGCAAGTGTTTGGTGGTCGTTTCACTTTTAAGCCGGAGGAAGAAAAGCCTAGATGGAACTTTGATAGTTTTTATCAAAGTCTTCTAACAGTATTTCAGGTATATATTTTGCTTATTTTATTAAAAAAAAAAGTTTGTTATATACAAACATATATATGTGTGTATATACATATTATTTATTTAAATTGTGCTTACAATGGTAGATATTGACTGGTGAAGATTGGAATGCTGTTATGTATGATGGTATAAGAGCCTACGGTGGAGTGTTTTCATTTGGTATTTTAGCCTGTATTTATTTTATAATTCTTTTTATATGCGGCAATTATATACTGCTAAATGTTTTCTTGGCTATTGCGGTGGATAACTTGGCTGATGCTGATTCTTTGACCGCAGTTGAAAAAGAAGAAGAGGAGCAACAGCAACAAATGGAGGAAGAAAAAAAATCACGAAGTCCAACACCAATCTTAGAAGATGATGATGAGGATGAGGATCACATTGACATTGATATTGATGTAGAACATGAAATGGATAAAAATAAAATGTAAGTATACATCTCAAGACTTTTTATTTTTAATTTGGCACAACAATTCCTATTATAAAGAAATGATAAGTACTGGTATTTGCCAAAGAATATCTAACTTAGGTTAGGCTAGGTGAGTAGGCAGCCGCAGAGGAAAGACAGAGACGCAGCTCACTTAGGTCCGATGCATACGGTCCCTTTGTGATACCTGTGAAGAGAAAAGAAAGAGAAAGAAAGGAATTTTATCAAATATATTCAAATAGACTTAAAGAATAAGAATACAAAAGAAGGGAGTAATCTGGACTTGAAAGATAAGTTGATCGTCCATGTCATTTGGCTGCAGTGGCAGCAGCTGTTATGTCCAGGTCTAAGTCACTGAACCAACCGCAGGTCCTTACGAAGGACGCCAAGTTGGCGAGATTCATCCCGGCCAAATCCGACAAATCATGCAATCTGCGCGCTCCGAGGTAAGTCTCCCGCGCGTTGTCCAGGGCAGAGGCATAGGTAGTGCACGTTCTCCTCCTACCCCAAATCGTGACGGCTTCTGCAGAAGTCGTTGAAGGGAAGTCCCATCCTTTCCGCGTGTCTGCCAAAACGACAATGTCCGGTGATGGCAGGCACCATGTCCCTTATCGGCCTTCTGTTTAGGTCCAGAAGATGTGCAGTGTGTCGCGCATCAATCTCCGAACACATTAGCTTCGTTGTGACGCATCCAGATTCGTCAGATCATCTAGTTTGAGCAAGTGCGCCAAAATGTACATCAATGCGACGTTTGCATAGAGGGATAGGGATGCCGCAGAAGTGGTCGATTGCATCCTTCCTCTCCAAGTTTCGTGCCAATTCTGGCGAGTCCGTCGGCAACACAGTTGTCAGTGTTAGTCCCGTGTCCTCGCACCCATATGAGGGTGAGGTTTGAATGCATCGCCATCCAGTTCAAGGACGTGCGGCATTCGCAGACAATCTGCAATTTCGAGTTGAAATCAGTCAGGGACCTGATGGCCAATCGGCTGTCGGTGAAGATTCTAATATTTCTGCCGAATATCCTGTAGTACCACAGCCAGTTTACTACTTTCATAATAGCGGACATCTCGGCCTGTAGCAAATTACATTTGTCGGGTAGTCTAAACGACATCCGAATCTCCATCTGTGCGATGAATATTCCACTACCAACACCTGTGCTCCTCTTTGACCCATCCGCATATACATTCAGGTCACCATCCCCAGAGGAGATGTATTCCTCTATACCAGTCTCCGAGATGGTGAAGAAGAAGCCTCTATGAAGGAAAGGTGTTGGGGTGCAGTACTCAATGAGCGTCAGACGGAAGTCCATAGTCTCAATGATGCTTGCGTGACCCCATGTCCTGTGTCCACCTACAGCATGCAATCTCAACACAGTATTAAGCGCCAGTTCCCTCGCAAGAAGATCGGCCGTGAGTCAGTTCAGCATTGTGAAGAGCGACTTTGTCGGTGTCGATCTTATTGCTCCCGTGATAAGGGTCACCATATTGCGCATAGTCCTCTCGACTCGTGAGCGCATCACGCCAGAGCCCATAGCCCTTCACCGGACTACAGCCCCTAAGAAAAGTATCGACATAATCACCGTCCTATGGAGTCAGTTCACAACCCTAGGATTGAGGCCCCAAGTCCTGCCCATGGCACGTCTGCATACATAGATCGCCGTCTATGCCTAAGCAGTTCTCGCCTCTATGTTTGCTCTCCAAGGAACTTTACTTAACAGGACAACTCCGAGGTATTTCGCGTTGTCCGACAGAGTTAATGCCGTTCCATTGAGTACAGGAAGGTAAAAAGAAGGAATCTTGTATTTGCCCGTAAACAGCACAAGTTCCGTCTTGGCAGGGTTGACAGCCAAACCATTATCCGCGCTCCACCCACTGAGTGTTTTCAGCGCAATTTCCATTTCATTCGAGATGGTGTTGAGATGAATGCCGGAGATAGCTACCACAACGTTATTTGCATAGGCAACAATCTTGAAGTCCATTCTATCCATATTTCCCAGTAGTGTATTGAGAGTAATGTTTCACAGTAGTATTGAGAGTACACTGCCTTGATGGGTGCCCCTATTGGCCATTATGACCACTTCAGCATTGCCCATCCTGGATCTTATTATCCTGTGCGCCAGTAGCCCGAGAGGTGAGTCAGCAACCCCAACGGCCTCCAAAGATCGCACAATGGAAGATTGGTTGACATTGTTACAGGCACCTTCTATGTCGAGAAAGGATACCAGTGTGTAGTTCTTGTATTCGAGTTATTTCTCGATATATCCAATCAGCAAGTGAAGAGCCGTCTCAACCGACTTTCCTTTGGTGTACGCATGTTGGAATTCAGAGAGGAGGTTGATATCAATCCTCGACCTGACGTTGATGGCAATCCATCTCTCCAAGGTTTTGAGTAGAAAAGACGTCAGACTGATTGGTCTGTAGTCCTTTACCTCTAGGCCTTTGTCTGTAGGCCTTTGCCTCGCTTAGGAATAAAAAAAACTTCACACGTGATCCTTTGCGTAGGAATGTGTGACCATGACAGGCAGGCCCCGTAGATGTTG
>NDXZ01042457.1:0-10130 GCA_003055125.1 Paykullia maculata | reverse complement strand
CAAAGCAAGCGATGAAATCATTTTGCACAAAATGATAAGAAGTAGGGCAAACACATTTGTAGAAAGGGGAGGGGATATTTAAAAGTTAGAACCCAAAATATTCTTTGTTGTATTCAAAAAGATTCCAGAGGCCAGTCATGGAATTTGTCTAACAAAAGTAACTGCAATTTTTCTTTATTTTTATTATAACCGAACAAAGAACAATTTGCTTAGAGAAATTGTTTTCAGCACACAAAATCACAATTAAATTAAATGTTGATTAAATAATTAAATATATATTTTTTTTTGTTAAAGAATTTTGCCGGAAATGTTACTAAGTTTTATATTTCTAATGTTTTTTGCGCGAGTTTTCTATCATTCTTAATCTAAATTTGTGGCACTTTTGACAGATATAATTGTAAATAATTTATAAATTTAAAATTGCTTAATAAATGATTATTATGTTGTTTGTAATTGGGAATTTAGTGAGAGAAACCATTGCATTTTTAACATTTGTTTTCTTAGGAAAAATATTCAGCATGTCTTTTTAGATCCTGCATAATTATTTAGATTAATTCATTTATAAAAAAAAGAAGCCAAATTTATATATTTTTTTAAATTAATTAATTTAATTATTTTAATAGTTTTAATTAGCTTATATATTTTTAATTATGAAGTCTCTTAAGGTCAAAGGTCATATTAGAGAAATTTTAAATTTAATTTAAAAAAATTATTTTTAATATTTCAATATTTCGTTTTGAGTTTATAATTAGTCTTCTTTACAGAAATATTTAAATAAACTTTTTTTTTATTTTGCAAACAATTTTATTTCTTTTTTTTTTTTTGCTCCTACTTGAGGTTTGGCACGAGTATTTAAGCAAAATTAATTAGACTAATACTTTTAAAATACTTAGAGAATACAAAATACACATTATAATATTAGATACATTTTACTCTTTGTACACTTATATACATACATTCATATGTATATACAAATGCATGTACATACATGAACATACATACATATGTATGAACATATATTTGTATATAGTTTTAAAAACTTAATATATATTTTAAAATTTATTTGATTATTTCAGAAACTTTTTCCTCTTTTATTTTTATCTACTGGTTGTGTTTTATTTTATTTTTTGGCTGGCTTCTTTATATACTTTGCATGAATTAAGTTTTTCTCCTAAATGTTTGAAACATGTGCTTAAAATCATTTTGTCTAGTGTGTGTGGTTTTTCCTATACAATTTCAATATTTATGTTCTTTATTCTACATTTCGTTTTATGCTGTTGCAATTCAGCTGCTGCTAAACTATTTCAAATCATTGAGACGTGTTTCGTTTACTTTAGACAAAAAATGTGTGTTTAGACCCAAAAAAAAAGCACAATAAAACAAATTTGATCTAATAAACACATAAAAAGCAACGAAAACTGTTAAAGAAACGAAAAAAAGAAATTTTTTTAATAATATTAAAATTTTGTTAATAATTGGTTTTAAATCGAAAATTAACTAAAATTTAAAGAAAGGATAAAATATATTACTGTCTGCAGTCTTATGTAGGAATCATAATTAAAATTCAGCATAAATTTAAAATAATGTGCAGTGGTTCGGCTTTGCCGACTATAGTTTTAATTTTTACTTCTTTAGTTTGGCTCTCCTTCTTATTAATATATTACAAATACCTACTTTTATCAATTTCAATTAAGTATTTTTAACCATATTTAAAAGAAAATATGTTTCTATAGTTTATTACTTTTAACAACAATTTGTTTATTTTTTTTTTAATTTTATTCTTCTTCTTCTTCTTTTTTCTTTTATAAACATATTTTTAGATCATATTTTGCGCTGCCTAAGAGTAACAACAAAATTAGAGAACAAAGAATAAATATAGCAAAAAGAAATTTTTAACGTAACGGAAAGTTGCTAGCAGACATCGGCAAAACAAATAAAATCAAACAAAATTATATAGAAACAACAACAGCAACAAACCTAACTAAATGAAAAAGCAAATAAGCACAAAACAATAACAACAACAAAACAACGGAAAAATATTAACAACAGCACGACAATCGAAATAAGAACAACATCGTGTCTATACAAATCGTATGTGATTTCTAGATTTTGGTCTTTTGTTGTTGTTATTATTATTATTATTATTTTTTTTGTAGAACAAAAACAACAAGGTATTTATTTATCTTTATAACGATTTGAGTTGTTCGTTTATATACCAACAAACAAAAAAACAGGCCAAACAACGAGCAGAGAAGACAAAATAAAACAATTTGTGCCAGGGAGCCATTAGGCACCGTTACATTTTCACTCTCTCATGCAAATTGAAAACATTCAATAGCAAGAAGTGTCTTAAAAAAAATTAAGGAAAATAATACTCATGTTTAAATAGAAAAGTTTAACAAAAATATTAACGGGAAAATAAAATAAAAAAAGCTAAATGTAATTTTAATAAGCAAACTTAAGAAAATTAAAAAAAAAATATTTATAAAAGTAAAAAAAATTTTAAAATAAATAAAACTAAACAAATATTACTTGGTTTTAAAAAGAGGAAAAAAAAAGGTTAAGATAATTGTGCCGGAAAAAATCAAAAATAAATTTTAAATAAAGTTGCAAGCTATTAAAAAAAATCTAAAAATATATTACAAAATAAAATAATAGAAAATTTATATATATATACATATGTATATAACTAAACAACGACACGTCCATAAAAAAAAGAAATAAATATTATTTACTTAAAACGCAAAAAAAGTGGCTAATTTTAAAAATAAAATAAAAAAAGAAAAAAGAAGAAAGGGAAAATCACTTAATACAAATTATATGTTTTTAAAAGAATTTAGGAAATAAGTGGAAAATTGAGAATTTGTCTTCTATAATTAAAATTTAAGAAAAAAATTAGATTTCCAAATATTTTCTATTAAAAACAAAAACGTGTGGATTATCAGCCGCCAACATAGGTACCCGTTTGAGAGAACACACTGTCAACAAAACGAAAATGATTTATATCGATGATTCAGAACCGGAAGGGGGTAAGTTAATCTGTCAACACATATACGATAAAAATATATGTAAATGATGTTACACTTAATCAAAGTATTTGTGCCCAGAATTAAATTTCAAAAAAAAAACATTTAAAAATTTGTTTTATTATTTATTTGCCTACAAAAAAATAAAATTAAAAAAGGATATAAGAACTTAGAATTAAGTATGAAAAAGTTTTACACTAAGTGCCACAAGAAATGCTAAAATTCACATTTAAAATTATAAAAAGTTAAATTGCAAAAATATTGCCAAAATGTGCATCCAAGTTAAATATTGACAACCTTGAACTCTTATAGACAATATGCCGCCTGTAAAGGCCAGGGCTGTTATGTATATTTCATGATAAGGTTACAACCTCCATTTTATTTTTATGGATTTTAAATAGACATCAAAGCAAATTATTCGCATGGCGCCTCTTCATGAAAATTTAAACAAGATGTGTTCAAAAAAATGTTTAACTTTATAAGACATAAAAATATTAATGAAAATTTTTAATAATAAAAAAATTTTATTATAGTTTTTTTATGTTTTATTAAGTTTCTATTAATTGTAAATTTCTTGTTAACAAATTTTATAGCAGCAATAAGTTTGTTGTACAAATTGTAAAAATTTGTTATTCTTAAAGCAGTATTATAACTCTTAAATTTGGATAAACAATTTTCTAAACATTTTTTATAACAGTTAGCAACCTAATGAGAGCTCGAACTGTTATAACATTAAGAACTAATAAAAAATGTATAACAATTTCAACTTTTTTAACATATATAATATGCATGCACATATGTAGCTAAAAGTTTTAAAATGTATTCGATTTTTATAACAGTTGTAACCTTGAATAATCTTTTTTGATTTTTATAAAAACTAAAAATCACATAAAAATTATAACACTTCAACAGCTTTATCACCCTAAATTTGTTATACAATCTTTTGCCACTTTTTTTTAAATATTTAGGTATAACAGTAACAACTTTAAAAATAGTTAATATTTGATTTTTCAGATTTTTAAGAATTTTAAAAAAACTAATTTTATAGTCGAAAGTTTTATTTATGCTTTTGATATTATAAAAGTTTAAAATGTTTATAACAGTTAGAAATTTTATAATAAACTTATTTCTTACATTTTCAAGGAACAGTTATTATTATTTCTGTAACTTTTTTAAAATATCTTAGTTTTATAACAGTTTATTTTTTAAAAATTTGTTATATTGGTAATTATATTTATTGTATTATATTATTGTCCGAATTTGTATAACAGTTTACTAATTTTTTTAATGTAATTTTTAGTAACAGTTATACATAATAGTCCACGAATATTAACCATTATAAAAATAAGAATTTGTATAACAGTTATAATTTTGTATAACAATTTAAAAGATTTTGTAGTCCATGCTTTAAAAAAACCCTCCCTAATATTACAAAATGTAATGCAAAACACTAATTCCCTTTAACAAAACAAATCCAAAAACAATTGCTTGGTGAAATGAAAAATGCAATTTAAATTATTTCTTTTAAAAATTTTTGAATTTCTAACAAAATACAATTTATATTTGTGAAAAACAAACACAAAAACTTAAGCAAATATTTTGCTTTCATTGCAGGCAAATCAAAACATTTTTAAGTATAGCACAACAACATAAAGAAAACTAAAACATTTATGCTTTCTTCTGCAAAGGGAAATATTTTTCCTCAAAAAATTAACAAAAAATTCTTAAGGCTTTGATGTTTGTAACGTAAACAAAAAACTAATACGATTTTAATGAGAAAATTAAGAAATTTCCATTGTTTAATTAAGAGGATTGAAAATAATTTTAAGAAAATGTATTAGAAAATAATTGTTAAAGAATTTAATTAAAGTTTTGAAGCAAACAATTGTGTTTCTATTGTTGATGGTTTAAGAAAAAAGCATGAGTTTTAAAGCCTACTTATAGGAGTTTTTTTACATTCAAATGATGTTTGGTTTTTTATTTTCTTTTTCAAGTAAATTTTGCATAAAAATGTAATTTATAAATAAAAATCCCTTTAATGGTAAATTTAGATGTATTTTTGTTCAACATTTGCCAAAAACAACTTCCTGTTAAATAATAAATTATTTTAACAAATCACCTGAGTATATCATTAGCACATAATTTACTTTACCTTGCGGGGCATTCATTCATTTGTTTATACAATAAATTAGAAATAAATAAGGAACACAATAATATAAATTCCAAAAACTCAACATCCAAATTATACTTAAATCAGTAGCCTTCAAAACAAAAAGAAAAGAAACATTTTAAAATAATAAAACAACCATTAAGTGGCTAAATAAAGATTTTCAAAAAGACACTTAAATATTTGCTTAAATCCCTTAACAGCCGTTAACAGAAAGAATCCTGACAAAAATAAAATGCCAAAATACATTTAGTTGTTGTTATTTGGTGTTTAGGCCAACAAATTGTATAACAAAGAATTTCCGTTTTGCTTGTTAAGAAAAAATATTTTTGTAAACAGTTTTTACAAATCTAAGCCATTTACTCTTTTTATTTTGATTTAATGTGGGGCTAAAAACAACAACTTTTTGTTTTATTGTTGCAGAAAAGAAAGGTTTGGCAGAAATCTATAAATAATATTGAAATTAATGTTGTGAGATTATTTTGTTAAAAACAAAAAAAAATGCTTAAAACCGGAAGGAAGTGTATATTGGGTTGTAAGAAAATTTTTCTTTTGCATAAAACAAACATTATATTCATAAGTTTAAAGGTTTAAAGTATTTTGAATTTTTTAAAGACTAAATGCTTGTAAAAAATAAAAATAAATAAAAATTTTCTTAAGTAATTTGAGTGTGAAATCTTGAGTTAATAATGCTTATATTTAAAAGTTTATTTTTTTATAACAGTTTAAAAAAATGTGAAAATATATAAAATAATTTTTTTAACAGCTTTGAAATGTGTAACCAATTTTTTGTATATAAATACAAACTTATGTTAGAGTTTAAACTTTGTATAACAGTTATAATTTTTTATAAAATTAAATTATAATTGTGTATAATTGGTTTTGTATAGACAAAAAAAATTTTATAACATATAACATTTAACCTAAAATTATATAAAATTATAATTTAAAAAGTATATATTAATATAACAGTTTAGATAAGCAAATAAATAATTAAAAAATATGTTTAAAAGTTTTTTTTTACAATATTATTATATGTATTTAAAAGAATTATAACATTTATAACAGTTTATTTTCCTAGAACTTTAAGCAAAAAGGTTTATACAAAAGTTTTAATTGTGTATAACAGTTGAAGAATAGCCTAGCTATGGGTACTTTATATACACATTAGGGTGGGTCAATTTGTATGGTTGGAAAGATTGAGTCTATATAGAATTCTAAGCAACTTTGCTGTAGGACCATAAAACTAAAACGATTTTCGATCCCGCGCAAATTCGAAAATATGTTGTTAGCATTGCTTCACTTCAAGATTTGTGTTTCAAAAACAGAAAGCTGTTGGGAACCAAGATAATAATTCTGAGTTTTCTTTACAAACTTTCCTTATTTAAAAAATTTATATTCTTATTGATAAACTGCTACAAAATATTTAAAGCAATGAAAACAGTTTTTTAAGAATTTTCAAAATACGTATACTTAATTATTGAAACAAAAATAATTAAGTATACGTATTTAAAAGTTTCTTTGAAAAAAAAACACAATATTTTATTTTATTAATGGGAGAAGAAAATTTTCAGGTCGATTAGCGCGGGATTACGCATAGATTAAGTTTTTGCTATACGATTTTTGATGAAAAAATTGACCCACCCTAATACACATACATACATAGGTATCTTGCATTTTATATACCTGAAATTCAGATTTATATACCCTTCACCACAGTTGACAAGGGTATATATAAGCTTTTCATTCCGTTTGTAATTTCTACAATATTTATTTATTTATTTGTTTATATATTCTTGATTCTTTTAGATAGGGAAACCGATTTAGCCATGTTCGTCCGTCCGTGTCTTGGTTGAAATCAAGTTTTTGTAGCTCCCATAGATCAAACAGATTTGTATGTGGTATCAAACTTTTAAAAATATTACCGAGAAAACTGGTATTGAAAACTGGCAATATCGATTGACAACCGGCTGAGATATAAGACGACCACCTTTTTTTTACACCCAAAAAATTATTGTGTTGCAGGTTTGGAATAAACTATAGGCATATTTAATAACAATTGGACTTATTGGCCCAGAATCGTTAAACAAAAAGAGTTTCCTAACACTTTAACTACCTATCGCACATGTAAATACATACAAACTAGATATGAGCGATCCCGTAATTTTTAAGGAACATCGTTACCAGTGAATGTGATTTTTAAACAGTGACTGTGATCACAGTTTGTTATTTTTAACTCCTGTTAAATGAGAAGAATGTTATTTTGAACAGTGGTTGTGTCACTGTTATTTAAATATTAGTTCTTTTTCACGCATTGTTTACTAATAAAAACGAAAGATAAACTTTTTTGTTTTTTTTAATACATGATTTACAGGATCGTTTAGAGTTATTAGAGAAAAATAATAATTTTAAAAGTTAAAATAGAGTAGAAACCAAAGCTTTGATGGACATAATAGTTCTCTTTATTTTTTTTTTTTTTATAAAAAAACAAAGTTTGACAAAGAAGTCAAACTTAAACAAAACAAAAAATTTATTAATTCAATAGTAAACAAAGTTAACACTATCAATGAGTTCAAAAAATTTAATATTTAACTTGTTTTCTTTTTATTTAATTTAGAAGCCATGACTTACAAATTTAAAATACGTACTAATGTATGTATGTATGAATGTTTTATTTTATATACTAGTGTTTGCCTCGAAGGTGGAAGCACTTCTACAACATCAATCAATTTTATCTACTTCGTTTAATGTGTTTAACGAAACTTACATGTTTATTTGTTTATTTTTTGTTGTACTATTGCGAACACCTTTGGTAAAGTTTTTGACTGCTCTAACACATACATATGTACATGTTTAATAACATTAAAATTTTACTTTTGCCTACAAAAACATATATTTATAATATAAAAAAGAACCAAAGAAACAGCATTAATATATGTTGGCTGTTATTAACTGCGGAAAAAATAGAGACAGTAAAATTGCAAAAGTACAAAAACGTTATTTCACAGATAAAACAAAAAAAATTGAAAATAACAACATCGCAGGTACCTGTTATTTAAAATTTTTAGTCACTGTTGTTACAAGTGATTTTTAAGTCACAGTTAAAAAATAACAGGTACAGAAATATCGCTCATCTCTAATACAAGCATATAAAACATACCTACACTTGGTGAAGGGTATATAAGATTTGGCACAGCCGAATATACTTAGTGCTCTAACTTGTTTTTTTTCAGGTACCTTTGATTATCTTTTGATTAATACAACAATTTTATACAATTGTGGTAATATTGATAATTTTTTTTGTCAATATTAAAAACTGTTTACTTTCAATATGTCTAGAATAAATACGTTTGTATGTTTTGTAGGAAAATATTAAAGAAAAATGGGATATTTGGTAAAAATGAGCAGCGCTAACAGGATTGCATTATTATTTGCCAAAAGAGCGTGCAGGAGCAAAAGTAAAGAGTGAAGAGGCGTGAATAGACTGAAACTTCTTATACATAATTGAATAAAAAAATTTTATTTTTTCGTAAATAGAAAATTTAATAAAACTCATTTTGAATTTTTTTTTCGCGTGAGCGTGATTTTTCTTCATTGCGCCTGGTGTTGTTCGCACGTTTAACTCACGATCCTTTTCTCGTGCTTCCAAATAAGAATTATTGAAAACAGAAATGTACAAAAAAAAATTATTACTACTTTTACTTGCACCAAGAAGATGATTTGGTCTTACTTTTTAAAAAATTGCCAGTGTTAAAGAAAGTAAAGAAAAAACTGAAATTTTTTAAAATTGAGAATCAAAAATGTCAGCATCCTTTTACCGTTATATTGAAAATATACAACCACAAGTGATTTAAACTACTATTATGAAATTCTTTTATAAAACTTTTAAATTCTCACAGTGAAAATAAACATAAATATTTGCATAAAACAAAAGATATTAAACAAAAACTATAACATATTGAAATAACATAAAATTTATTTCTTAATTAAAAATGCTTATTAACGTATTAAAAATTCCCATTAATTAAATTAAATTTTCACTCGTTTAATTAATGTATAAATTTTAATATTGTTGTTTACGCTTTTAATTAATTAAATAGATTTTTGTTTATTACTTAACAATATCAATAAATTTTATACGCTATGCATTTTTGAAATGTATAAATATTTATATGTATATTAATTGGAATCTTTTTTTTTACTTAGTAATTGGCACGTAATCAATTTAACAAAAAATATTGTAAAATACATTTTGATAAGTAAAAAAAATGTTTTTCTTTTATAAATACAACAACAAAATTTCGTTTGTATTAAAAGCAACAAAATTTTTTGAAATAAATATTTAAATATTTAAATAAGAAAATATTTCAAAATGCAATAGTAAGTAAATAAAAATAAAATATGCTTACAAAATATAAACAATTAGAAATACATATATACATACTAACGTAAATGCAAAAAGCAGGTAAATGAACGTACAAGTTTACACACACACACACACACACAAAGCAGGAAGTATTTAAAGATATTGCAGGGGTGTCTAAATAGATTAGCTTTTGTTTTTAATACAATTTCTTTTTTTTTTGCTGCAAAAACGCCTTATTCAATGTTAAATGACAAAGACACATTAAAATTTTAAATAAAACAAATAAAAGACATATTTTTCCGCCCAAAAGCCCCCTCTCAAATCGTTTTCTAAAATTTGCAAAAAAAAATACTGAAAACATAAAACAAAAATGTTTTAAAATTATTTAAAAGAAATCTCTTAAACAATATTATTTTCTGAAAAATGTTTTAAAATTATTTAAAAGAAATCTCTTAAACAAAATTATTTTCTGATTACTTGTAGTTGTTAGTAAACATTTTTATTGTTCGTTAAAATAAAAACACGTGTTTCTTATATTTTTATACCCTTCACACACACACATGTGGTGAGG
>NDXZ01042456.1:0-23491 GCA_003055125.1 Paykullia maculata | reverse complement strand
AAAAAAAAAAAAAAAAAATACATTTTTATAGTATTTTTCATTGCTATGGAGTGTTTGAAAGCTGCTGTGATAATTTACGTAGCTTTTTAACTGCTATAAAAAACTGGAAGTTTTTTTGGGCTAATGAGTTATTTTGGAATTGTTATATAGAATTTATTTAATAAACTGTTATAGAAAGGGTTGACATAGTTATAAATTTATTACTACATAAGGTATAAGATTGCTTACAATTTTTCAACATAATTTAAAACTGATATAATGTTGTTAAGATATTAATATAGTTCTTTTCAATTGTTGCGTCACTAACATATTATCTTTTAGGGTTTCATATAGCATTTTAAATATCTAAGAAACAAAAACAGTTATTACATTATGCGTAGGGTGTTAGGTTTTGCTCTTATATCGCCTTTTAAATAATAAATATGTCTTCTTCTTAGTTTCTAACTGAAATAGTATTTGTTTTATGGTTTTGTTTTTTGTCTGTTATTATTTATTTATATGTTGTAATATTTTTACTGTTATATTATGGATAATAATTTAACATTTGATATTTTACAGACAATCCCGTAGCAATTTCGTGGCCGCAACGCGGTGATATATCTTTCGAAAGTGTCAGCTTACGTTATGAAGGCCAAACAGAGGATGTTATTAAAAATTTAAATTTAACAATACCAGCAGGTCAAAGGGTTAGTAAAAACAAATCTAATCATAAACAATATTACACTTACAAAACAATCATAAAAAAGAATAAAAATAAAGAATATTTTTTGACTTGCAAAAGCCTAAAGTATTCAAATTATGGAATATTTAAATCGTCATTCCCAAACAAGAGTTAAATAAAGTTTCGTTTAAATTTATTAATAACTAAAAGTCAAAATGCCTTTTCGATGATGTCTTTAAATAGTTTGTTTTAGCATTTATTTTCCTTTTTTTTTATCGATATTTACTCATATTCTCTTTTGCGCATCAAATATTCAATGTCGCAACTCTTATTAAATTTTTTTAATAAATTATTTTCATCTGTTTATTTTTTGGTCACAGCAGACTACCAAAACTTATTTATAGCCTTTTTTCTATAATAATTTAAAATTGTTTGTTTTCGGTCATATTGTTGCTGTCGAGTTGAATTAAGCTGTAGCATCACACTAAAACACAACAGTTTATTAACCCACTAGACTCCTGTAATAAACTAAACTTTTTGTTGTAAAGAGTTTTTTTTTGCAAATTTTTTGTTGGTTTATCGTCTGTTAAATTATTTCTTTTATACATAATCAACAAATGCAGCCATATGTGAAATTATAAAAAATTACTTATAAAAAATGTTGTGCCAAATTAAAAAAAGAAAAAATAAAATAATTTTTAAGAGGTTTTTATGAATATAAATTTTCTCTAGTCGAAGAGAAAAAAAATTTACAAAAATTAATTTCAATTTTGTATGTGTATATGAAATTGCCACGCTCCCTGCTATGATTTTATGTACATATTTATAGCTTAAACAAAATGCAGATCGAAGTAAATTACTCAAGGTTTTATGGACCATAGACGTTGTAGTTATAAATATGTGTCATTAAGATTGCTTTTGTTGTGGAGGAACTAAACTACCCGAACAATGTTTGAACAATTTTAATTCTAAAACTTAAAAAACTGCTTACGTTTTTTTTTGTATAAAAAAAACGTTAAAACTATTTGAGCTATTTAGAAGTGATTGCGGAGCAATAAAACAACTTTTAACCGCTTATTAACACACAAACGCAATATGTCGTTTAGTTCGGTTGAACGCCAAGACCAGCTTAAACGAACTTAAGTATACGTGGCTTTGTATATGAATTAGCTTCCCTTAATTAATTTTTTTACTGTTAGCTTTAAAATAATATTTTTTTTACACAAATAAAATTGATTATTCTTTTTAAATTTCTAGCAAATATTAAAAAAAAATTTAATATTGAATAAAAATTAATAAAAGAAATAACTAATTGGCTTAAAGTTGTGGAAAGTTGCTTGCAGTTGTTTTGTAATAAAAAAAAATATTGTTTCAAATTATTATAAAAAAAAAATAATGGAAACAATTTTAATATTAATCAATTTATAAAACCATTGTAAAATAAAATTTAAAAAAATTATACATACTAAACAACTATTAAGAAACTATTTTCCATCAAAAGCTAGTTCATATTTATGCAAGTTGTTTAATTTTAAAACTTAAATGTTATTATGTATCAATGGTGTTTACTCAGTTTTATGAACTTTCAACTTCTCCGGACTAAATTTTTAAAATCATTAATAACAAATCTTGCCAAATAATTTTTTTCTATTGCTTTTTAATCTTATAATGCCAGTTTTCTCTTTAATTTTTCTTCTTTCTCTAGATTGGCATTTGTGGTCGCACCGGTAGCGGTAAATCATCATTGGCCTTGTCACTCTTTGGTGTTTTGCAAATCTCTCATGGCTGCATACGCATCGATGACAATGATATCGCCATCATTCATCCCGATGAAATACGTACTAGATTATCAATAATCCCACAGGATGTACATTTGTTTAGTATGACTCTAAGGGAGAATCTTGACCCGTCTGGTTACTATTCGGATTTAGAATTGTGGAATTGCCTTGAGTTGGCACAATTAAAGGAGTTTGTAAATGCAAAAATGCCACAGGGTTTGGGTAAGAATTCGATTTGTTTGCTTTTGATTGAGTATTTGATAGACAGATTAAATAAACAAATGATAGGGGGGGAAGTGGTAAAAACATTAGTATCCTATTAAGCACCTACTCAATGTGAATGTGAGCAGCAATAAGCAACAGGAACAATATTTTACAGGCAACTACTACAAATGTATTAAATCATATGAATTGAAAATAGGTTTCGTTGTTGTTGTTTTTCTGTGTGTTTTATGAACAGAAAGTACTTCAAAGAGTACAGTAAACGACAAGAGCAACAAATTCTAGTATTTGAACACAAACAAAAGTAAACAGGAATAGCAACAAAAACTTAGTGCAGTTTAATAATTGAGAAATATGGGATTCAGTTAAACGAGTGAACAAAGTATAAGGGTTAACGCATATTAAACAAACGAAAATATTAAAAAGTCTGTCTCCCGCTCTCTCTCTCTCTCTCTCACTCCCACTGACAACTGTTGTTTGTTTTTGTGTTTAGCATGTCAAGTGGCTTTATGGCTTTTGCTATATTTATTTAATATGTTGATTTTTTTCCAATTTCAGTTTTCGTTCTTAAGGTTTTTATTTTATTTTCTTACTCTCCGTCTGTATTTTTTTTGCACTCATAGCAAACAAATGTTTGATTTGTTAAGTGTTTTATAGGAATTTATGGAATTTGTTGTCAAGGAAATGGTTTTGCTAGCCAGGGGGAAGAGTGTAGTATGTGAAGAAGGGCAATTGTGGCGTGCCTAAGCTTTTTGAATAGAAATGGAATAATAATTCAAAACAACATCCTCTTAAATATTTTTATTAAAAACAATCTTCAATATACTCTGAAAAATTTTTTTGTTTAATCTCTTTGGTTTTTTTCATACTTTTGTTTTATTTTAGATACTGAAATTATGGATGGTGGTTTAAATTTAAGTGTGGGCCACCGCCAGCTTATTTGTTTGGCACGTGCCATTCTACGTGGCTCTGTATGTTTGGTATTAGATGAAGCCACCAGCTCCTTAGACTCTTCCACCGAAAAGGCTTTATTAAATGCAGCCCACAAGGCGTTTTATGGAAGGACTATTATAACTATAGCGGTTAGTGTGATTTTTTACTTTTTAACTATTAAGGTTTTATAAGGATTAATTTATTTTCTTTTTTGGTGCAGCATCGTTTGTCCACTATTATAGACTATGATCGTATAATTGTATTGGACCAGGGACAAATCATAGAAGATGGTTCTCCGCAGACGTTGAAGCAAAAACCAGATGGTGTTTTTTCCACACTTATACATTCGGGCCGACCATTGTCCGCTCTCAGCTTAGATAACGTGCTAAATAACATGTAGCTGTTTTCTTTTTTTTGTATTCACTTTAAGCTTTTAAAGTTGTATTATTTATAAACGAGTAAATTGTACTTAATTTGTAAATTTTTTTTATATTTGTATAAAATAAATCATATATGTTTGTATTTAATAATTCTTTTTTTTTGTTGTTTTATTGCGGTTGTGGCAATTTATTATATAAAACCTTAAACAGTTAAACAGTTCTTTAGCAAATTAAGCTAAAACTTATAAAATCAATTTTTCGTTTTTTTATTTGTTATGTCTTTAAACTTAAGCTATTGTTTTGGTATGTATGCATATATGTAGATTTAATACCCTTTTTTAAATAGCATATGTGAATTTAGTTTTGTTCTTATTTTCCTCGATTGCATAACCAAGGACTTAAGCAAAGAAATGAAATATTCTACATGTTTATTTTGTATATTCTTTTTCAATGGTATTCAAGTGCATGACTATTGATATTAATGAAGGGAAAACGTTAGTTAATTTAGTTATATTTATTTGTCTTAATATGCCCCAATAAAAAGGTAATGTTACTGGAAATTATTTATAAAATAAAACCATTAATTTTTTAGAAGCAGTAAAATGAATTTGTGACAAAAGCTAAATTTATAGGTCTGTTTATTTTCATAAAGTAGCTTTTGAGACATCCATGTCTTATTTTTTCTCCGCCCCAACAATCATTCGTCATCCCAAAACGTGCGGGTAACACGTGCAGCTGTAACCCCATATCAAACATACATATTTTAGAGTACAAAAAACAAAATCTATACACTATACAAGAAAATAAGAAATATTTTTTACATAACAGAGTTATTTATTTACTTGATATCAGATGTGTAAGAAAAGAAATCCAACATTAAATATATCGCTAAGGAAAAAAATCTTAAGTAATAAAAAGTTAGGTTATGTTCTGTTTTTTTAAGTCATTAAAAATAACTTTAAAATTATAGTTTTTTAAAACCTATTTAAAATTAAAACTCTTAATATTAATGCTTAACTTTGTCTGGTTTGATTAATAATGAAGTATGTATATTAGGGTGGGTCGATTTGTATGAATGCCAAAGAAATTATCGTAGAGGAGGAAATGATTCTACGAAGAACTTTGCTCCAAGTCTTTAAAGACTTTCCTTATTTAAAAAAATTATATTTTTATTTATAAACTGCTATAAAATATTTAAAGAAATGAAAAAAAAATGTTTAAGAAATTATAAAATACGTCTACTTAATTATTGAAACAAAAATAATTAAATATACGTATTTTAAAATTTCTCTGAAAAAAAACAATATTTCATTTTATTATTAGGAGCAGAAAATCTTTAGGTCGATTTGCGCAGGAAAGAATTAAATCACGGACCAATGGTTTCTTGGGAAATTTTTCTTAGAATTTCGCGTAGATTTCGTTTTTGCTATTTTATTTTTAATGAAAAAAATGTACCCACCCTAATGTATAAGCATGTGTTTGGTTATTAATATAGAATGTAAATATGTAATTGTGTAAATGCCTTTTTAGGGAAAGATTGTTAGCAGTTATTAGCAGACCGAAGCTCATTATTCTCTAATTAAGGGTTAAGAAACGCATAGAAAACAATCATACAAACATTCATTTTTATTTACATATTTATGTTTATTTAAAAGAATGTGAGTTTATCAACAAATATTTATAATTTCTAATAATTTATTCGGTATAAACCATTTCCTTTCTTAAAATTTTGTTTATTTTTGGTCTTTATTTAGTTTTGCTTTCATTTAAATATTACAAATTTAATCATTAAATTTAATCATTATTTGTGCATAGATTTCTATTAAAATTTCAAATTTCATGCTTGTTCAAATCAAACTTAAGTTATTTGTTAAAATATAATAACAGCAAACCAATATTCATTTTTGTGGTATGAATCGTTTCACTTGACCAAATTTCCTTCAAGTACTCTTGATAGCTTAGATTTAACCCGTATTTTTTAACTCCAATTAAGCGCCTTTAATTGCCCCTAAAGGTTGTTTGGCACAACAAAATACCTTACAATAACAAAAAGCCTTATGCGAGCAAAGAGAGTGAGAAAGAGGGAGAAATAATGAATATAAGCCAAAGAGTATTTACTTTTTTTAAAAATTGCATTGGTTTTGATTTTGCATATTGAATTTCATAAATTTTTTTGCTAAACTAGAGTTTTTTTTACTGATACCTAGAAGTACTTAGGCTTTTTATTATTTTCTATGCTATCCCCTACTGTTATGCTTCGGTTATTAAAGATTGTAAATCAAATATTGTTGTATTTAGAACTTGATATTGTGCTCAATAGCAGATTTTACAATCAATTTATTTTTTTATTGTTGTTTAAAGAAGAAATCTTTTTTTTTGTTACCTCACTACCACTCTAATACATGTGGTATTTAGTACAAAAGTTGTGACCTCAACTCGCACACAAACACACGCCTAAACATAATAGGCTTTCTAAAGTCTTGGTTGCCTTAAAATGTTTATTCTTATTTTGTTTTTATTTCTTTTCTATTTTTTGAGTTCTTGATTTTCGTGCTTTTTGAATTTATTCTTGATTTGATACATATTTTTAACAAATGTTTGTTTGTTGGTGTTTTCTTGGTATTTAGTTTTGTTGCCTTAATTTCCTTTGTAAAGTTCGAATATGGGAGTACTTATGCAAGATATGTATACATATATGTGTAGTAGTATAAAAACAGAGTCGTATTACCAATATCAAAATATTTTGTAAACAAAATTTTTATTTAAAATATACTGAAAAGTTTTTTATATAATTTTACGAAAGACTCTGCTTGTAAATGTTTACAAAACTATTATAAAGTTTTTAATAAATAAAATAAAAAACCTCAAGACAAATCCATTTAATGTTTAAATGAATTTTTCTTTATTTTTGATGCTCAAAATATTTTTGAAAAAGGCATTTTAAGCCACATCAACCTAAGTAAACACAAAAAGAAGAGAGTATTGAAATACATTTAATTGGCATTTAATATTGAGTGCATTATGTAGCAAATGTAAAAGCTACTTGTAGAAATCTGTTAAGTATTTAATATTACATTAAATATTCACCAAATTACTTTAAGGATTTTTGGGTTAACATTTTGAAAATTAATTGTAAGAAACCTAAAATTTGTTTTTGTTGAATGCGTATTTTGTTCATTGCATTAGTATAAGTATTATTTATTGATTGATTGATACGAAAGTCAATAAAGTAAGAAATATGTATTTTATTTGTATTTTAATTCTTTTTAATAATTGCCATACATTGACACATATCTCATTCAATTTGTTTGAATTTTTACTTTTACATACAACATCATTACAATTTTTCAAGAAATAAATTCAAAGTCTTCTGACGAGACGGTTGAGGCACCAGTGAAATGCAGCATATAGGCAGCCTTAAACTAACAACAAACCAAAAAATTAAAAAAAATTTATTAAGCAAAATGTTTACCACTTTATTTTAGTTTTAAAACCTATTTAATTGAAGAGTTTTAAAAATAAAAAACTACACATCTCAGCAAAAATTTGCATTGCTTTGTAATGACTTACAATGATAAAAATACAGTAATTGCCCTTCTTACTTTTTGGCATTTTAACCCATTACTTTGACATGGCGATGTCATTGGAGGCAAGTACTAACAGCGCTCTCTCACAAATAGGGACTTAAATAGAGATTTTGTGAAGTCATTACTTTAATGTTGTTAAGTAACTACTTACTATCAACAAATAAAGCAACCTGTTAGATTATAAATCAGAAATTATATGAGTCAATACTTTTAAAATATTATATTACTACTTGCTTTTAATAAGTAAAATATCCAATTGATTGTATGGGCCTACAGAACTCATTATCATTAATGTATTATATTTGGCTTCCTAAGAATGAAACTGAGGCTTGTTACTTTTGTACGTTACGTTTTACAGAAACACTTCAAAAAAACCTTTAAAAATGGTTTAAAAATCGTCTTGAAATTCATAAACATCCGTCAAAAATATAATTACTTATACTTAAAGTATGTAAACCCAAATGAGAATTATAATAACTAATTAAGGTGTTATACTTATTGAAAAGTATGCTATGAGTAAGAGCATTACCCAGTTTTTGCTGGAATTATATTTTATTACTATGATGGTTAAGTCGTCTTACAAGGAAAACATATCACGGATAAACTAAAAAACAATTTAACTTTTTTATCATTATGAAGTTGTTGATGAAAATTAACTGCAGACTGTCATTTCAGCCTTACTTTACTTTTTAATACTTATTTATGAGCTAAAAATAACGCATATATTTAATATGTTTTTTTTTCACTAAAATTATACTTTCCCACACAAACTGACATACAAAAATGTAACTTAAATATTCAGGCGAAATTTTTATGCTCCGATTACTTTCTTATTTTAGCATTTTTTTTACAATTTTTAAATGAAACATTAAACTCAAGCAACCATGAAATATATATATTCATTCCATAATTAAATACAATAGAATACAAGTCATCTATCCATTATAAAAATAAATAGTTTTTTCATGTCTTTAACGCCTTCACTCCACCCCACATTTATTAATGCTTAACTTTTTGACCTTGTTTCTTTTTATTTTTTTATTTTATTACTAAATAAAACTTTGAACTTTTATTTAAAGAAATACATAAGAATTTTTCTTTGAATTCTTATTATTTTAGTATAAATGTGGTATAAAGCATAAAGGAAATGCTTAAACTATTACATTCGAGTGGTAGTTCGTGGTATAAATTAAATTTGCGGTTTGAGATGTTAAGAAGGGCAGAGCGGACTTAAGAATTTCCTACGCTTATTTTATTATTTTAGCTCGCCAAAGTCTAATACTTTGTATGAGAAGGGTGTCAGTTCTGGATCGAACCTTAAGAATATTAAAAAAAGTCGTTTTTTTAACTCTGGACTTTTAATTACAATCTTTAAACGAAACGACATAACAAAGTTATACTCTCCACCTAAAAAGTAATTGTAAATACACCTTCATACTTTTTAAGGAAAAGTATGTTAAACACTGAAGCAAACATCCTACCTTCTTGTACAGTGTTGTAGGTTATAAAGACATACAACTAAAAGGAATAAAGAGAAGTAGGAAAACCTAAATATCTTGATACATTTAACTACAAGTGATGGGCAAAACATGACGATGTTAAAAAGGAATTGGAAATTTTTTACAAAGAAAAAAAATACAAAAAAAACTTGAATGCTTGTTGACCACGAGGATTAAAAGAATTGATAGATAAAGGAGAAAATAAGAAAACCTTAACAGAAATGCTAATAATAGTTTTTTTTATAAGTTTTGTTAATGTTTTTCTTTCATCTTTCCTAAATGCTTTGCTCAAAAGATATGTAAGTAAAACTTAAAAAGTTTAAGAAACATTTGCAAAAATTTATACTTAAGAGCCTTGATTATTGTAAACAGATCAATACCACTTAGTAGATACAAAATTATTTCTTAGATGTAGCGGAAAGCTACATAGAAGAAGACATACAAAAATTACTTAAACAAAGACTTGTGACATAAATTTCCGAGGAGCTCTACAGCAGGCAATCATATACATACATAGATATTCACAGAAATATTAGGACAATAAATAAACAAATATTAAGACACTAAAATACTGAAATAGGCTGATATAAAAATTAAAATTTAAAATTTTTATTATAAATCTTGTTTTATGAGCAAATGTTTGCAAAACAGTGCACACAATTCGACTTTGCCCTCAAGATATACCCTTTTTCAAACATACATACTTACATGTGTGTATGTACATATATATGTCATATAGTTTCATTTAATTGAGCTCTTAAAAACAGCAGCGGATAATTCATTCATCCATAATGCTTTTTGATTAAATTCAATCATATGCATAAATTGTTAATTAAATTTCTTTTGAAGATATTCTTTTTCATCTTCTTTAATTAATTTTTGTGTAAAAACTAAGGCTTCTTAACTCAACTGTAAATATTATGTGATGTTCATGCAACGTAATGTTTTATATTTTTAAAACAAGTAAACATAAACATATGTCATGTTTTTTAAATATATAAACAACGATTTAATAATGATTGCAACTGATTTATGTTTAGAGAAAATCTAGAGATTTTTAAATTATTACTTTATAACTATTTTAATAAAACATTTTCTATATAATAAAACAACAAAATACCAACACTTGCTAAAGAAAAACATTTAAGCTGATTCGAAATCTTAATATTAACGTGGAATCATTCAAAGCCCATCCATACCAAGTCCGTGTTTAGACGGACGAGCCTTTGAAAAATAAACATCTAAAATTCTCTTTTGTTTTTTCATTCGCGTTCACACATACAAACATGTTGTCGGCAACATTATTATTGTTGTTAAAACCACACAAAACAACGCCAGAAAAAAGAAAAAAAGCAAAGTATATGTCAAGAAAGCGTATCGCCGAGTACCGAATACAAAAACGATGCTCTCTTCCCCCACCCGAAATATGCTCCTAAGCTAAATGTTTCGCTTTCAAATGTTTCCGTGTCTAAATGCAGACCAAGTGATCTTGACAGCCCGGCTGATAGTTGTTGGCTGCTTATTTTAAATTTCAACTTCTTTAACAGAAACTACTTTTTTGAAAGTTTTAAAAATAGTGGTATCGAGAACAAATCCACTATAAAGGCCGGACGTTAATTGATTGTAGGTGTTTGTATATAGGACCCATTGCTTGCGAAAAAGCTAATAAAATATTAAAATCGGGATCAAATTTATTTAAAATAAGTTTTATAAATACACGGCAAGAATGATAGAAACAAGATTACGCATTATGTATGTTTCTCTCTTTTTACAAAAAGACGTCACAAAAACAAAAAAATATAAAGACGTACATGTAAAAATCATAAATTTCTTAGAGATTGCTTAAAAAAGTAAATAAGAAAAGTGATAAAAGTTTTATATTTTAAACAATTCGAAAACTTAAGTGTTTTTTATATCATGATGTGTAAAAGCAATCACTTTTCAACCAAATAACAACGAAGGCTTGCTTATTACCGAAGGGTTTGTTAAACACATGAAATTGACCCAAAATATAAATTTTTCTTTAGAGCTCGAATGTATTTTTTTTTTTAAAAGACCTAAATCATGAACTCTCTGAATTTTCTAAGCAAAGAAAAGGCAAAATTGAAAAAAAAAAATTTTTTTAAATGAATGAAAAAATAAGGTTTAAAATTAAAAAAATATTTTTACAACAAAAATTTACAAACACTGGGTGTAATTTTTCTTATGCCTCACTTTTAACACTTGAATTCTTTGTAAATAACTTTTAAAACAATGAACAAGTTTTACCTAAATTTTCTATAAAAATAATAATAATTTTTTATGTAAATTTAAGGTTTTTTTTGGATTTTTCCACTTTTGTTTTCTTTAACTCATACAAATCACAATATTTGGTTACCGTTTTCTTTTGTTTTTATTGAGAGCGGGACTTTTGTGACGTAGATGCGCAGAGAGAAAAACTTTTTACAACCGGAATGCGTTTTTATCATTCTTAAATACACGAAATTCTCTACTAAATTTTTGATGAGCGGTTCGAAATTAGTCTTACTCCTCCTTACTCCTTGATGTTCCGTAAATGTTGAAAATATTGAAATTGGATTTAAATTGATTAAACATAAATGTCAGGTAAGCTCAAATATATTTTTTAAATTTTTAATAATCGGTCTATAATTGTTCTTTCCCATAATATAAAAACTTTGACTGACTTATGTTTTATGTCGAAATCGCTATAAGAATTCATCACTAAGAGTTTTATAGATTATAAATTTTGTTGTAGGGCATAATAAAGTCGGGCCTGACATTATTCGTTCTAGTTTTGATTAAAAACGAATTTACTTCTTTTACTGCTGTAATCTTACTAAATATCTCAAAATTACAACAAATTATTTTTTGCAAAAGAACAAATTTTGTGGTAATTTAGTAAGTTAAACAGAAGTATTAGAGATTTTTAACAAAAAAAAACATATTTCTTTTGAAAATTATATTGTCAAAGTAATAAATGGCAACAACGCTTTTGGATGTTAATTTTCAAAAGTGATTTTGTTGTTGGTGTCTGTAAGCTAACTTGCGTTTGTTTGGATGTGTTAAATTGTTCTAAATATGTATTTATGTATTGTTCTTACTTTCTGTATGTGTGTATGCAAGTAACAAGATTTTATCTTGAATAAGGTTTATTTAGTAAGAAGATTAATTGTAAACTTTCATGTTTTCTCTTTGTGATTATAAAATTTTATAACGCAGAAAGTCTATTTGAAGGGAATTGAATACAATAACATAGACTAAAAGAGAGATAGGGAAAGAAAGAAAGAGAGAGAGAGAGAGGTAGACAATTAATAATAATCTTTCGGTTGTTCTTATTAAAAAAAGCCGTTTGTATGTTAAAAAGTACTAATAAGTGATTACTAAAAAAAGAGGGCAGGCTCAAAAGTTACTTTTACAATTTTTAAAAAAATGTTTATTATATATTTTTAAGTTATTAGTTGTAAACTTTTTATATATAAAGCATTCACAATTTTTATGACTATTAAAGATTTTAGGTTGATAATCGGGTTATTAAAAACTTAAAGCAAGGTCAAATTTTAGTATTTATGTCAGTAGTACTAATCCTCTTAATTTTGCTTTTCTTTTCGGATCCATTCTTAACATATTGAAATCGCAGTTATATTTTAGCCTTAATAATGTTTTGATGGTCGTGTTTGACTCGATTTTTCGTTTTACTTTTATCATTAAAAAAGTTTTTGTATAAATTTTTTAATTCTTAAAAGATTATTTCGTTACCTAAAATAAGTGTCATTTTTCCTTTTACACTTTTAATTGCATGACTTAATATGTGGTTTTTCGTTAACCAAAATCTTTAGAGGAATTTATTTTAGAGAGGAAGGTGCATCTGCTACATATTTTCTGTTTTTAGTTCCCCCTAATCTTTTATGTTAAAGGTGGTGTTGGAGAATTATTCGGTTCTCGTTTAGAGAATCAAAAAAAGGAATTTCGACTTAAGACTTAGGACGCATAGTGGAAGGTACTTACATTTACTGACTTAAGTTATCTTATCCAGGCATTAACATAGCACATTTACAACAACATAGACATTGCCAGTAATATACACATTAACATCGACATTAATAGAAGTATTAGATGACTACCGGTTTAGCTAACACTTAGAACAGCTTTTCCCTTTGCCCTCGCATATGTATACGTTAATTCTGTTTTACATGTAACATATGTTGCGTGTAAATTGAAACATGTCTGCTTTTTAACACACAACTATTTAGTTTATCTTCCCTTTTTCTAGTTTTTTCGTCACTTATAGTTTCATTAAAGCGTGCTAAATAAACACTTAAGCACACGCATACACACAAACACACACACAAAAACATACCAACATAATTACAAACAGTCAGCCAACAAAAAGAAAATCTTAAGAAACTAAAATTAAAGTAAAAACAGAAACTTTCAACTTAATTATCTCATTAATTACTACTAATGAAACAGATTGATGCGGATTTTGCAATTGTATTTTAAGTGTTTTATTGTTAGCGGAATGGTGGAGGGGGGTTTCAAGTGTTTAATGTTAGCTTACTTTACAGTTTTTTTTCTTTCTTTTTTTAGTTTGCAAAACTAAATTTCAAAGTTTTAACGAAGTTGTTATAAAATTAAATTTTACTATTCCTTTAAATATTTGATGTCAGTTTTCTAAGATTTAACCCTATATTTTGCATAACTTAGAATGTCAAATTTATATTGAGAAGTAATCCTGTACATTTTTATTCAAAGTGTAGTTTTCAAAAAGCTTAATAAATAAACGATGCAAAAATCAATGTCTGGAAGATGATGAAAGTGGCTTGAATCAGGAAATAAGTGAATAACAAATACTGCTGAATCATTATTCTAGATGTAACAACAGGGGCCTAATTCTGTCATTCGATAGCGATCGAGTTTTACTCGAACGTGCGAGTTTTCTTTGCTTTAGGTATAGGAATTCCAATTGGAATTGTTAAATTTCGATCGCTTTCGAATGCCAGAATTAGGCCCCTGGTTTATATTGTAAAACGTAATAACTTAGTCATGAGATATCTTAAATTAAATAAATAAATGCTGCATACACTTTGGCTGAAAAAATTGTTAGGGGCCACTTAAATTAGTTATTACGATTCTCATTTGGGTTAACAAACTTTTAGTATAAATAATTTTTTCCGATGGATGTTTATAAAATTAATGACGGTTTTCAATCCGACTCTAAAGGTTTTTTCTAATTGTTCTTCTAATTGCATGGGTGGTAATGACTTTGAAAGGAAGTGGGGTACTTGCCCCCAATGACATCGCCGTGTCAAAGTAATAGTTTAAAATGCCAAAAGGTAAGTAGTGCACCTACTGTATTTATATCATTTTATTTCGTTACAAAGCAATTAAAGTTTTTGCTGGGCACTTGGCAGCATCATGCATGTTGAACTCAGATTTTTTCTAGGACTCAATTTCTATGAAGCAGTTGCAAATATTTAAACATGGGTAGCAATTTAACAGCAGTAGGATTATGCCAAATGTAAGGGTTAAAAAACCTATTTTCTAGGGTAACGATGCCTATATTGCACTATAAAACACATCAATTTATAATGCATTTTAAATATGTACACACATACAGAACCATTACACCAGATACAACATGTATAAGTAAATCCACTAGTTTCATCAAGAGGATGTTTGTCTCCAAAGAAAGAAAATGAATGAAATAGACAAACTTTCGCTAATCGATGAGAAGAAATTCAGAGAGAAGGCGATATTGCATAGAAAGATAATCTCTGACAAACCACGCTATATAACTTCTTGGGGCAGTGCTCCGAAAACAGGAAGCCACTTTGCTGGATCTTTCATAATTTATTTACTTGTTCACAAAAATGCATTTCTTATAATAATCGTTAGACTTTTTCTATATTCTGACTTAAATTGTTAAAAAACGTATAGAAGCTTTAAGTTGTTGTCTTCTTGCAAGTCCATTTTGTATATTTTAAAGCCTTTTCAAATATAAACGTTTAAATATTTCGCAAGAAATTAAAGTGTGTAAATGTCTCTTAATAATTTTTTTTCTAAAAAATCCCGCGTTTAGCGTTTTTTTACTGGCAAACTTTATATGCTAAAATATATTAAAAATAATAAAAGAAATAAAATCCATTAGAAAAAAAAATAAAATAAAGTTTGAATCTAAAGTCAGGTACTTTGAAATCCATTGCAAAAAGCAAAACGGAAAAAATCATTCAAAATAATCCTGCTACCAAATACAATAAAGCATCAGATGTGGAGCTCAATAAAGCCTGCCGTACTCTCATACACTTACACCTTCACACACAAACACACACACACACACACACACACACACACACACAGAAAGCAAACAACAAAAATAAAACATAATAACAGCAACAATAACAATGAAAAAGGATAAACAAAGTGGATATTGACCCAGTGATATATATAGTAATAAAAATACTTGCACTTTAATACACAGTAAATACTCGTACGTACTACAAACATTCATTTTGGCTTGAAAGGCAGGCAACGTGACAATATAGAATCCACAAGTGTTTGCTCTTTTCTAAATCTCTCGCGCTCTCTCACATTTGTACGAAAAATATAACAGATTCAGCTAAAAGACTTAAAATGGGATGCAAAGTTACACCCTTAAGATACACAATTCATTTGCGGCTTTTTTTGCTGCAAATATATTTGACGTAAGTGGCTGCTGAGTTTTGTATTACTAAATGTGAATGTATATTTTAGCCAGGATGCTGTTGTATGAGAATTTTTTGTGGATGCTAAATAATATTTATGGTATTTTTCTTTACGATTTTTTAGTTAGTGTTAAAGACTTTTGGTAGATTTCGTTTGCGGAGGCTGTTGTTAGTTCTTTCGTGTCAGCGGAAACGTGCGGTTGTTTTAAATCGAACAACGCTACGCTCGAAACGTTGTTAGTGGTCTTAAGAGCAACAGCAACAATTTGAATATAGTTGTTCAGGCAAAAGAAAATTATACAATTTTACAAAAATAGTCATGAAGTGTAAAAAAATTAAGTTCTCCGCCTAAATATAGGCTCCGGTAATTACTAAAACCAACAAATGTTTTAAAAAAGTTAGTCAATATAGCAGCAAAATATATTGCTAAAAATTTAATTTAAATTTATAAAAAAAAAAATTATTGCAATTGATTGTTTCCGTTGTTGTTTATGATGCAGAGTTGTGACTGATGCGGTAACGTCTAAAAGTTAGACAAACGTTTCATCCAATTAACGCGTGTTTATCGTTTGTGTTGTTTCTTCAGTTTAAGTCAACAAATTGCCAATTTATTTTAGAGCTAAAACAACAGCAACAACAGCCAACATATAAAATGTATGTTTTGCCATAAACTTTTATGGGCTAAATTTTTGCTAAAGTATTTAAATGCATGAGTGCGTGTTTTTATGTGTTTTGATTATAAAAATGTTTTTTTCTTTTGTCTTTAAAATGTTTTTTTTTTCAATTAAACTTAAGCATACTTTTGGGCGATAACTAACGAAACCTTGATTATTACAAAAAATGTAAATTGTTAAAGCAAGTTCAGAAAGAAAATGTAAGAAATTTGTGTTGAAAATTTTTTTTTTTAATTTACTAATGGTACTTAGAGAAAACAATTAAAGGAAAAAAAGATAATTTTGCAAAAACATTATTCTTCGTTCAGTATGTCTTATAAAATTTAAAGGATAATGTTGCAAAAATGTTTTTAAATCTCAATAACAATTTTAATAAGTTTAATTTCGTATTTCTTATTCAAATATAAGTTTTAAAAAAACATTTTGTTTTTTTATTTGAAAGTAGTAGTGTTTTATTTAACAAATTTCTTAAAGCTTTAAGCAGGATTCAATAAGAAAAAAGTTTAAATGACAGAATTTTGAAAACTGAAATTATAGTTCTTTTAAAATTCCCAGCTCTTTTGCAGACATTGGAATTTATAAATAAAAGGTTCTTTTAATTTTTTTTTTGTAAAGAGTGTTAAATATATTTCTTAAAATAATTTAAAGTTTAGTTTTTTCATGTTTTTTTTATTTTTAAAATTATCGGTAGCCAAGTGCACTTGTAAATTAAGGATTTTTGCAGGATTTTTATTAAAAAAATTATCTGTTTGAAAACAATAGCAAAAACTGAAGTTTGAATGCAAAAACTTAAGTTATATTTGGACTAAAAACATTTTTAAGGCAATAAAAAGCATATATTAATTACAAAAATAAGAATATGATTTTTTAATTATTTTTATTAAATAAACATTAAAAAAAAAGATTCTAAAAATAAGCTGCTTGAAGAAAGTTTAAAAAAAGAGAATTCTTTTGACAAAAAATTTGCAATGAATTTATAGTGGTTTTTAAAATTTCAATAAAGTTTTATTTCATTAAATATATATTTATAGAAAATTTAACACTTCTTGTATTTAATTTATAAAAAAATTTTGCCTTATTTTTTTTTAAAGCAAAATTATTAACAATTTTAAATGTTAAAGCAAATCCTCAATTTAACCTTTTTTTAAAAAAATTTCATTATGTTATCAATATATAATATTTTTTTTATTACTAAAAAGTATACAAGAATTTAAAAAAAAATTCTTTGATAAATCTTTACTTTTTTCTTTAGAAAACGCAAGACTTTTTTCGGAATCAAACCACTTTAAATTTCTTAGGTTGATTTGAAATCGACTTTTTCCCTTAAAAAGTGGCACAAGTTCATTACATAGCTTTAGCAGCGGCAAATATATATTTACCTCCAAATTATGGTGTTTTCAGTTCAACTGACACATAATAAAATATCACGTATGGAATTTAATCTATTCCATTCGAAGTTTGCACTTTATACAAAGCAGCTTTTAAGACAATTTTTTCACACCTTTAAATAAATCTTTTTATTAGGCAGGTCCATTAATAAAGTATTGCTTTTGCTTTTTGTAGAAAATTTTTGATAAAACCCTTCTTTGTAGCATACTTAAAGGTGTCAATGAATAAAATTTTTATCGCTTTACGACAATTTTAAGTCTACCATAAAATTTTCAATATCTTAAAGTTTTATTAAAAGAAGTTATTTTAATTAATATTTTTGTACTACCTAAGCAAAACAGCAATACAAATCTGTTTGTATGTAGCTGTAGCAGCAAACAGTAAATATGTACAGAAAGTGTTGCCTAATTTTAAGTGCTTATTAATATTTATGTATGAACATTCCCTTGAAAAAACTTTTAAAGTGTTTTGCCTTTAGTTTGTCAATTATTTTGTAATTGATATCATACTTAAACAAATAAATATTCCACTATCTCTTCTGCTCTCTGTTTCAAATACAATTTTAAATTAATAATTAATAAATTAAAACAAACAACTACGATTCCTTTAAAGGTCGACCTTTAACCTTTTTTTTGTATTTTTGTCATTCTCTTTATTGTGTGTAGCCAAGAATTTTAAGGTTCAGGCATATTCAAACAACCTTTGAAACTTTCTGTAAAAGGCGGTTTTTTTCACTATTATTCGCCAAATGTCTCATATTTCATGCATATTTATTTAATAGAGAAAAAGAACTGTAATGGAGGTTGGTTTGTAAAAATATTAAAACGAACTGTGTTTCGTGGAGGAAAATTTTGAAAACGACAAAAGGCGCTGTCGATGACTTTTAATTGTTATTGAATGTAAATAAACATTTCTTTTAGTTTTTTTTTTCATAAATAAATGTTGTATTCCTTAGAGGAGTTTTTAATTAAACCTTGAATGTTTATCTAAAAATTGTTTTTTATTTATTCAGGAAGATGTTTTGCTTAAATCTTCTCCATTATTAATAATTTTTTTATTTGTTAAAGTTTTAAAAAACGAAATTTTAATTAAAAACTTCTTCTAAAAATTCTTAATAACTTCGAAAATGGATTGTGAATATGATGGTTGGTTTTACAGCATTTGGCTTATGAAAATTTGTTTAAAGCATTATTGAGTTTTGCTTTCAATTTGAGGATTTTTTTTATTTAACACATTAATAAACTAAAGATTTTTAAAATCACATATAAAATAAATTTAAAATACATAAAAATTTTTGTCTGATTTATTAAGGCACATATAAAGATAAAATCAATGTCATAAGAACAGCTGTTATAAAATGTTTCTTAAAGCTCTTTTTTGAATAAATCATTATATTGAAAACAGTTTGGAGCCCTTACACCTCGTGGTCATATTTACAAAACGCTACAATTATAGAAAAAAAGTAAGAAATTATAGAAAAAAAAAAGAAAAGTATACACAGATTTTTGCAAATTATTTGTGTTAATTAAAATATCCATTTAATAATTATAATTTATTGTGGTTCTGTATATAAAATTGTAAAGTATTTCAAACAATGTGTTATTTTTTCCCATTTTAATTAAATTTCCAACTTTGGTATTATAGTTTCCAATAAAGTTTTCTTCAGTTTTTGCTTTTAACATAGAAGAACATTTTTTGTTCCCAAAAAATATGCTACAAATTTGATATTTTATTAATACCTAAAATTGAGACTTTATTATGTCCAACAAAAATGACTTTTTTCATGTCATCTTTTAGTTGTTGACCTCTTTGGATTAAAACTTATATGTTGGTGCTTAATTACATTGTATATATAAACATGTGTGTGTTATCAGTAAAATAAATAAGTTAATTACTTTAGTTTACTTTTTATGACATTGATTAAGTCTGTAGACTTAAAAAGATAATTATTTTAGTTGACATATAAGTTTTATTAAGAAACAATTTTTACGACATTAATTAAGATTTAAAATAATAATTATGTCACATGACATTTATATTTCAGATAGAAATGTGTTTTACGATATTTAGAGTAATAAAAATATTAATTATTTGAAAATATGTACAAAATAGCCTAAAAATTTCAGTATTTTTCTTATATAAAACTCTAATCATCATACTTCATTATGTATTCCATTTAAGCTCAATTTTGTCTCTTACATATATTGAAACCTCCAAAAGTGGACATGGGTTTTTGCAATAACTATTTGTCCTTGAGATACCCAGCAAAAACTTACATTGCTTTGTAATGAGTTAAAATGATATAAACACAGTATTTGCACTACTTACCTTTTGACATTTTAACCCATTACTTTAGCATGGCGATGTCATTGAAGGCAAGTACTTACCCCGCTCCCTTACAAATAGGGACTTAAATAAGTCATTACCTCGCTCCCTTAAAAATAGGGATTATGTGAAGTCATTAGTTTAATGTCATTAAGTAACTACTAACTAATAATTAATAAAGCAGCCCTCAAAATTACAAATCTCGAATTGAAAAAGTCATTGCCTGTTATATATAATATAACTATTTTCTTTAAATAAGTCAAATATCCAATTTATTGTATGAGCTTACAGAGCTCATTATAAATAATAAATTATAAACAGCTTTCTGAGAATGAAACTGAGACTTACTCTACTACTATACGTTAAGTTTTACGAGAAAAAAACACTTAGAAAAAACCCTAGAGTCGGTTTGAAAACCATCATGAAATTCATAAATATCCGTTGAAAATATAATTATTTATAATTATATTATGTTAAACCAAATGAGAATCATAACAACTAATTTAAGTGGCTCCTAACAATTTTTTCAGCCAAAGTGTATGCAGCATTTATTTTTTTTAAATATCTCATGAGTAAGAGCAATTTGTTATTCAGATTTTGCTGGGTAGTTTATGTTTTTAGGAGTAGTTTAATTAAAACAAGTTTCCTAAAATACATTACGTTTTTATTATTGTTTTAGTTAAAGTCCAAAACAATAATGTCCCCATAAAAATACTCTTTTAATGTCATATGTTTGCTGCGGACATCTTTGGACTCAAATAAACATGTATTTCTGCTAAAATATGTGGCATGTAATTAGGCCATAATGTGTTTTTGTGTCTTTGTTAGTAGTAGTAAAATAATTAAATAGAAACTGCAACAGTATCAGCTGATATTTAAATTTCATTAATAAATATTTTTACGACTTTTATTAAATCCTTAAATTAGGCAAATTTTTTACATAAAACTCGTTTATAAAATGCATATGTTTTAGGCTGAACAAACATATGGTTTGTATGTGGCGTAGCTTAGTTAATATGTATAAATTATTTTAAAAAGAAAAAGCACCAACTGAATTCGGTTTATTTTATTTAAGTTTGCCTTGAATAAAATTTAAAAATTTATGAAAAGCAATTTTTAAATCTTTGTTTTCCTATATTCTTTTACAATTATTTATTAACAAACGAGCGCTTTTACTGATTTAATTCCAAATAGTTTTGTTTTAAGCACCTTACTGCTTACAGCCTTTACTTTTATTTAATTTTTATATATTAAATATTTAAGGCTTAGCATTTAGAAGTTATCCTTGATACCCAACGCAAAATATTTACAGTTTTTACAAACGTCCTTTGTTTTGGTTTTCTATTTAAAAAGAGTTTTTTCAAGGTTATTAAAATACTCGTATTGTGCATAGAATTAACAAAAAAAGCCTTTTTTTATTAATATTTTCGTAATTATATGTTATGTTAACCAAAATATTCTTTAACATCATGTATGTTTTTCTGTATGAATTATTTACACGAGAAGCCATAAGATATGCAAAACTCAAGGTGATTGATAGAGAAATAATTCCATATCTTTTGCATCAGTAAATATAAGATAAGATGCTAATATGACAGCATATTAAATTTTCGGCTTAAATTATTTTCTACAGATATTTTTGTTTGCATATGCCCAAAAAATGTTTTAAGGATTCCTCTTTTGTTTTAGAATATTTTGTTTACGTCTTTACTTGGCTTGCATTTAAAGCTTTTCAAAACAATTTTTGTATACCTTAAGGGCGTTAAACTCAAATGTATTTGCTGCCATTTTAAAATTTAATGTAAGTTTTTTTTTTTTGTTTGAAGTTGTATGAAACAATTGAGTTTTAAAGTAGAAAAATTCAATTCAATAATCGATATTGAATTTTTGGTGCAAAAATTTGTTTTTTTATTTAATGGGTTAAAAGGAGCAGGTTACATCTTATATTATTTTGAATTTGACTTTTTTTTTTATTTAACTAGAAAAGAAAGGTAAATTAATACATTTTTTAATATAAAAAACCGCTCCTGATCCAATAAAATTCTAATCTGCGGAATAATAAAACCATCAATTAATTAAACATGATTCGTAAGTCTTGCAGTTTTTTTAAGAGTTCAATAACGTTTTTAATTAGACTTGAAGTTTTACTGCGTTTAAAAAACCAGTTGCTAATAGAAAAAATTTAACATTTATTTTAAAAAATCCCCTTAATTAGGGCATCAATTTGTTTTAAAAAGTAAAAAACTCTAATATAACGCAATTATTAATTTTTGTTTTGGTTACTTACTAACAAAACCTTTATGTAAAAAACCAAAGCTTCTTAAAGTTATATATGAAAATATCTTTAACAAATATCTTTTTTATTTTATATCAAAATATAAAATTTCGAAGTGAATTCTACAACTTGTTAAATGTTTAAATTTAGCATAAATTTATTAAACCTAAAAAGTTAATGCTTTTACATGTGTTTTTCAAAATTTTACCAATTCTTTAAAGCAATACCCACAGAGGCATTGTTAAAAAAAAAAGATTTGTGTTGCCTCAATTTTCAAGCTGCAAAGAAGTTGAAATGAATTTTACAAACACCAAAAATTCCAAATTATTTTTTTTATAATAAAACTTCTAATGTAGAGAATTTTTAAAAATATTTTGGAAATTAAAAGATGTGTTAGTGCACGAGCTTATATAAATATGGAAAACGATTAAGAGATGCCTTTGTGTTTTTCAAAATTGCCTTGTGCCGTTGATAGGATTTTAATCTTCATAATAACCCAGCAAAAACTTGTATTGCTTTGTAATGAGTTAAAATGATATAAATACATTGGTTGCACTACTTATCTTTTAGCATTTTAACCCATTACTTTAACACGGTGAAATAGGGACTTAAATAAGTCATTACCACCCTCGCTTACAAATAGGGATTTTGTGAAGTCATTACTTTAATGTCATTAAGTAACTACTTAATATCAACAAGTAAGGCAGACCTTTAGATTATAAATCAGGAATTATATGAGTCAATACTTTTAAAATATTATATAACTACTTGTTTTTAATAAGTTAAATATCCTTGCTCTGAATCCTACAAGGTTAAAATGTTGTTTAATAAATACACAGTTTTCAATAAAACCCGTCTATTTTTAAATTAATTTTTTTTTAATTTTTAACGATATCTTATTCCAGCAAAAAAAAATCTTAATTTGAAAGCAGTAAATGTGACTTCTTTTACTGCCTTTTAAAACTATTAACTTACAAAAGTCATGTGAAAAATGAGTATATTCAGCTGTTTTTTCAAAAAGATCATTAAGAAGCTATAATGCAGAACCTCTACGCGAGGAATCTCAT
>NDXZ01042451.1:0-10676 GCA_003055125.1 Paykullia maculata | reverse complement strand
AAAAAAAAAAAAAACAAAAATAAATAAATTTAATAAAATATTGTTATTTTAATTGTTGTTTCCTTATAGTTATACACTTAAATATCATGCAGAAACCATGCTTTATTAACAACAAATTGTAAAAACAATAAATGAAAACTAAACATTTTTTTCATAAATAAATAAATACATACATATGTATATCTAAATCCTTATACTACGTATTTGATACTTGTTAAATATTTATAATAGTAATTGCATTGAGTATGTGTATTTAAAAGAAAAAAACAACTTTAATTACGTAATTGTATTAATCGTATTAATTGTGTGTAAATTGTGAGTTAAGTGTTACTAAATTAATATATGCTATATGATTATACATACATATATGTATGTATGTATGTAATTTTATTTTGTTATAAATAATTTCTTCTACTGCTCTTCCTTTTGTTTGTTTGATTTAGGCATTTGGTTAAATTAAGTTTACAAAGCAATTAATTTTGTTTTACAATTTGACTCCTGCCACATTTCCTCCAATTGAATTTTGCTGCCCACTGAACGCTCAGGTGGTGAATTTTCGGCCGAAACACTTGTAGGAGTTAAAACGCCAGTCTAAAAGAGTTTAAAATTAAACATCATAAGAAATTAGTTACAAATTAAGTTTAGTTTTGAAATAATCCTACCTTTGTAGCAATTTTTCTAGGATCCAGATTAATGCCAATATTTTGTACTCCTTTGGCTATTTTCGATAGGGGACTTGTCATTGATTTCAATTGATTCAATTTACTGGCATTAATGGGTAATTTTAAATCTTTTGGTGACAGTGATCTATATAGTTTAGTTACGAAAAGCGATTAAGATATCAACAGAAAGAAAGTACAATAAAGTGATAGTTTTATTTAGATTTATTTTATTTTATCTCCATTTCGATTAAAAACAGTTGCTAAATATGTTTTGAATATTTTTATAAAACAAATAGTTGTGCATTTAAAGCTTTTAGTGCATAAAGTATACATTTATTTAAAAATATGTATAAAGATTATTATAATTTAAAAGTAATACTTAAAAGAAAATATACACATAAAATTTAACTAAAATAATGTCTATAAAAAATATGTTTTAGTTAGGAATCAAAATTCAAAAGGGCTTTGGATTTTTTTCGTGGTATAATAAAACTCAAAACAAAACTTAATTCTACCAAACAAAAATACTAATAAAATCGGTTTAATCTAGCCAACTTTACTTTTAGCTCAAGGTTGTTCGAACAACAATTTGATTTCTTAATAATAAAAAAAAATTTAATATCAAAAAGCATCGTTACTGTAGTGAATTTAGGCCTTTTTTTGTTTTATGTTATGTTCAAAGTTAAGTTTGAAGGAATTACTAGATTTTAGAGGATTTTGTGTTTGAAATATTCTATTACAGTATTAAGGTTTTACACCGCGTGCGTAATTGACAATTTTTAAGCAAAAAAAAAAAAAAATAAATAATAATAATGATGACAAACGATTTCTTTATCATGCGGATTTTGACTGTCATCAATATTTTAATACGAAAAAAATTATCATTATCATTGATATGTTACTAATATGTCATTTTTCTTATTTATGTTCAAAGATACGAATTAATTTCTAAAGTATTTTCACTTTAAAGTATTGCAATAAACATTTGTTAGAATAATGTTTCCACAGTCACCAGTTTACAAATTGACTATGAATTGCTAGTTATACCCCCTTCACCACAGGTGACAAGGGTGTATATAAGTTTTTCATTCCGTTTGTAATTTCTGTGTTAATATATTCTGAATCCTTTTAGAAAGGGAAGTCGATTTAGCCATATCCGTCTGTCAGTCTGTTGAAATCAACCTTTCTCAGACCCCCGATGTCGTACGGACCCGTTACTGGTATCAAACAATCAGAAATTTCACCGAATTTTTGCTATTAAAAACTAGTAAAATCGCTAAATATAAGAGATATAAGCCAAAAAAGACGGCTACCACTTTTTTACACAAAAATTATTATATTTGTGTGTAAGACATGCCTTTTGGGGATTTTTAAAAGAAAAAAGTTTTCGAGACATAAAAAATAAAATAAAATTTTCGAGATATGAGCAAAAAAAATATTTTAAAAAATATTTAAAAAAATTATTAATTATATTTGTGTGTAAGACGTGGTTTTTTGGGAAAGTTGAAAAAAATCAGAATCAGCAAAGATATGGGCGAAAACCCTACATGGACTAAAATTAATATTATAAAAAAATCAAGTTTATTAAGCCTTTAAATACCTTTCGGACATGTAAATACATACGTACATACATATACACATACAAACATACATACATTAATAAACGTAGTGAAGGGTATATAAGACAGCACAGCCGAATATAGCGCTATTACTTGTTTTTTTTTTTTAATTTTTAATGTTCGAAATTGTACTCAAAAAGAGAACTACTATCGAAACAAATAAATCTTCAGGATGAGATGTAAAACATACTTTAAGGCACAAATGGCGAAAAGAATTATTTATATCTCACAGCCACACCTTAATCATAGCCGTAAGCTGTCTAGCTGTCAAAAATTCTCATGCCCATATAAATTGGATGAAGCAAACTGAAATAACGCGGCGTTAAGCTGAATTCACTCATTGTGTCTGAACAAAAATTTTGTTCGAACAATTTTTTTTTTATATTGAGTTTGACGTCACAATTTTTTAAACTCAGACACAATGGGTGAATTCAGCTTTAGCGCTTTGTAATTGGAAAATTCGATATGACAGCGCGTTAGGTTTTGTTATTGTTGAAAAGTAATGACATTTTAGATATTTTTTAATTCAAATCTAGTGATTTTCTCTCTATTTTATTTCTGTTTGGTTATATTTTGTTAAAAAGTTAAGATTACTGTTTATGACACAACTTTAACGCTTTTATTTAGGTAGGTCACTTTAGCGTCAACAATAGGCGCCAGTTAATGTAACCTTCAATGCTCTTATTTAGGTTGGTCTGTTATTCAAATTTTTAACAACAAAGCAAAGTTAACATTATATTTGTAGAATTTAAATATACCTATAATTTTTAAAAAGGCGGAGCCAAATTTGTTAAAACACAAACTATCTCTTAACATGAAATTAAAAAAAAAGTTTATACAAATTAAAAAACTCAATTAATATTTCCTAAAAGAAGGCATTTTTAAAGCACCATTTTATGTTTGTTTTCTATCTACCAAAAACCGGGGGTTTAGAAAAATATGGCTTTTCTTATAGAGAATTACAATTTCTATATCATATTCATAACTTTATTAAACTAAACTCTTGTATCTTCTCATATTAAAAATTATTTTAAGTAGTTTAATAAATTTTCTTATAAACACAAAAACTTAATTTAATCTCATAAAATAAATCATCGTTTTTTTTTATATGAAATTACAAAATAAAACCTGTCAAATACAAAACAAATATCAAAATAAATTCACAATAAAAAGTATGTAATACATAACCACAAATAAAAACATCTTACAAAAACACTACAAAAAAAGATTTACGATTTTTACAATACATAATAAGTAAATCATAAAACATAATGGATTTGAAGTTAAATTAACATTTGTAACATCAAGTAGAGAACAACACGCATGCCAGCATTACAAATATATTTTTTTTTTTGATTTTGTTGCACTACAAAAACAATAAATCACATATAAAATACCGACCTTGATTGCGACTCTTCTGCTGTAAAATGACCACCATCATTTTGTATACAAATTTGGGGATTTGGTGTAATGGGTCTTACTGGCGGGCCATTTTCCAAGAGACCCGACGGAAATGACAAATTATTTGCCACGGACGATATTGAAATTGACGAAACATCTTCCAAATGCTTGGCAGAATTGTCGGTTAAGTGCATGCCATCGGATGTGGCTGCTTGAGTTGCTGCCGCAGCCTCTTGTGCGTTACCCATAACAATGCCCACTGAGGGTAGGAAATTGTTTTCATTGTTGAAATTAACTTTCTCCGCTGCTGTTATGGCTGATATGGCCAATTCGGTATCGGAATCAATTTCTGGCTCATAAATACTGTTGTCGTTTTCTTCGGAATCTGAACCACTTGAGTATTTGGATTGACGGCCAACGGTAAATATGGGCTTTTCTGTAGCTTCGAGGGCTTTATCAATGGAAGTTTGTGATTGACGCATAACTTGAGGATTTATTTGAGCTGTTTTATTAACGGTTGTGGGAGAGGTTCGCTTTGAGTTGTTTGCAGAAGATGATACAGATGCGTTCTGTTTGACTTTATTGGGATTTAGGGATTGACCTAGTTTGGAAAATTGACCGGCAACATTTGAAAATGCTTTAGTGCTAATTTGCATTAGTTGAGATTCGGAAAGATTGCGAGGTATGCCCTGTTAAAAGAAAAAAGATAAATAATTTAAAACGTGTTTTTATACTTAGATATGCGTTTATGTTTGTAAAAACCACCTTTGGTACCTCTAGCAGAGGATTTTTACTTTTACGTCTTTGTAAAATGCCACCTGTAGTAAATTTAACATCTTCTCGACCCACATTATCCAAAGCAATACGAAACATTTCCACAATAGATTGCATGGATTCTAAAAAAGAACAAACATTACAGTTAATAATTAAAAAAAAAATTACACTTTTATTGAAATTACCTGATACTTCTTCTGGAGTTTTAATAGGATAAGCCATATTATTGAAGAAACGAATATTAGCCGATCTAAACATATGGAAATAACCATCAGCACCTTCTATAGTATAATTGATTCTCAAGCACAACATGGCTGGAGAAGTTCCTTGAAAGATTTTCGTTTGCTGATACATGCCCATTTCAAGCTGGGTGATATTTTGCAATAAAACTTTCTCAAAACGAACAATTTTATCTAAATGAGAATCATATTCAGCCACAATATAGCTTTCATCGGTTAACAATAATATGGTATCAACTTCAGTTTCATTTATGTCACCAGAACTTTAAAACAAGACCTTTATTAATTGAAGGTGGCAAATATTAAAAACAATCTTACTTTGGATCTGCATCTATAAGACCCCAAGCTCCCACTGGATATTGAGCTGAGCCCAGCAATAGTTTACGACAATCCTCTACAAGCAATTTTGCGTGTTCGGCGCCCTCCGAAGCATCGGTGTCGTCTGGGGCCGCTTGGCCCCCCAATGTATTTAAAGATTCCGAAGTAACGGGATTTCCCAACATTAAATCAATGGTGGCCTGACGATAGCTGTCCTTAAAACGAGCCAAATAATAACTAGAAAACAAAACTCCATATTAAAATAACATTTCCAAACAAACAGTAACAACTATTGGTGATATTAAAGAAAATATATTTTAACTCAACAATAAAATAAAATGGAAAAAACACAACTAAAATGCAAAGCAAAAAACAATTATAAAATACCTTTTAAAGTGGTTAAAACAAATAAAACAAAACAGAAATAAAAGACATTAAATAATTCTATTTCGATATAAAAAATTGTTGAAAATATTTATTGTCAATGTATAGTAAGTAAGTGAGGAGTTGTGGTTATTTTGGGTTATTTTCCTTTCAACCTGGTATAAAGAACGTTTTCCAACAAATGTATTTCTGGCTGTAAGACACCAGCATAAAAGTAACCATGTGTTGGTGCCGGAATCGAAGGACACAATATCTGTAGCATTGTTGTCAACAACTCATCCTCTTTCAACTGTTGGGCATCACTTAGTTGACCCAGCATTAAATCAATCATGCACTGACGAAAAGTATCAGCAAAATTTTGTATGAAAAAACTACGAAGAGAGAAAGAGGTTTGTTTGTATTTTTTTTTCTGTGAGATATGTTGACAATAAAATATTTCCAATGGCCAAAAATGTATGACTCTTATTAGTAGTAGTAGTAGTAGTATTTATTAGCAAAGTATGAATGATTAAAATGAAAAGAAATTGTTTTAAAAAGAAAGTTAAAGTTAGTGTCGAAACTAACAAAACCCTTTTGCTTTAACATAGAATACAAAGTTCAAAAATGTCTACATTCAGTTATTAACTCTCATGTTATTTATAATATAAAATTATGTTTATTTGTTTTGAAAACAATTTCTTAAAAATGTTTTAATAAAGTCAGGGGAATCATGCTTAAAAACAGAATACGGTTATTAGTAAGAAAAACCAAGTAACAATTAAAAGTCCCCCATATGTATAATGAAAATTTTGCCATAGTTTATACACTACGTATTACGAGCTGCCAACTAGAATGGCGGTTAAATTTAGAAGTTCTTTGACAAAATGTTCATGTATAATAAACTTTTATCGGCTGCTAAATTTTTAAAAATCAACTCTGAAATTGGCAGCAATTTAGCAAAGACAATCACCCCGTGAATAAATTTTCCCTCAATTTTTTTCCCCCTTTTCCAAAATTGCCATCGTGAATAATAATTCCATTGAAATATGTTCTCTTTTTTGTATAAGTTTGTTCACTTTGTTTTGTCTAGGGAACTAAATTTCACATTTTATTCACGATAGGGGTGAATAACTATATTGTCTATTTTCTTTGATTTTAGCAATATCATCATCCCTGGTGTTGGCAATCGATTTTTCCCTCCATAATACTGAACAGCTGTTTTATACAAGTTGGCAGAGCACACTAACAAGAATTAAGCACTTTGCTATCTACAGTTTGTAACTGTATTTTAATTCAACTCTGTTCTAACTTCACGCCAATTTTTCATTATACATATGGCCGAGTATGTTTTAAATATTTTCAACAACTATAACCTTAAACAAAAATAAACAATAAGTGAAATACAAACTAAACTATTTATAAGTATATTAAAAATAAATAGAGTTAAGCAACGCTTAAATTAGTCAAATATTTGTCAAAAAAAACATAACCACAGAATTTAATAAAAAGAGTTTTTAAAGAGCAATCATAAATGAATTAAAAAATATATTGAAGATACATTTCCAAACAAATAAAACAATTAAAGTGGTTCTGTCTTTTTTGTAAAATATTTGACTAATGTGACCACAGCTTAAGTCAGCAAATAAACAAAAATAAGTACTCACCGATTAGCTGAGTTCATGCCATCCTTCATCATACCGCTAATTTTACGTTCTCCCGTACGAGTATAATCACCCTAACAAAATTATATAAAACATTATTGATTAATACGACAATCAAATTTAGAGCTAAAAAAAACATACCTTTAAAGCATTTGTGCCCGCATACTGACGACTTATAATATCACCATTATTGGCCCACAATACCATAAATGGCGCCTTCAGTTGCTCCGGTATGGGTGAATAGGGAGGCGATAGTCCCAATTTAACTAGTTGTGACTCTAAAACCGCTTTGCCCAAGGCAGTTTGCACAACATTTGTGCGATCTAAACAGTCCATACAATTGACACGAAACACTGACTTTTGATTACAAATAACACCACGTTGATCACGCCAATGAAATCCCATAGCACCAGCCTCAGGTGCTAGTGCTTCTACTAGAGCCGAAACGTTTTCGAAACGCATACCCCGACAATAGTCATGAAAATCAAAAGTTACATAAACAACACGATCATTGTTGTATTTGAGGACATGTTTGGCAAAGGCGTCGCCAATAACTTTCTCTTTGCCACTCTGTTCCACAAGGCTAACAATGCAAACACCTTCGTAAATATCGAGTTCCTTAATGAAATGTGTTTCAAATGACTCTTGAGTTTCAGCTTCGCCTAAGATTATAAATAAAAAAATATATATATTTTAGCGATATTCTTCTGAAACGCACAAACGTCGAAACATTTGTATCCGTCTGATAGATATTGAGATTGTTTCTGATTTTGGTTAAATTAAGTTATGGTTAAGACCATTATTTAGACAAATTTATACAAAAAAGTTTAAAAAAAATATTTTTTCTTACATTTTTAGTTCTTTTTAATATTTTTAAGGTTTAAGGTCTTGTCTTAGCGAGTTGTTTTTAATTCACTGAGTATTGCGTATAACTATATAACTTAAAATATCTTTCTCGACCTACCCCTGTCCAATCTTGGTGGCGGCCTATATTTATAGCCCGGTTGAGACCAAAATATTGGCACGGAACCTCTCACTTGTGTAAAGGCCAATTGATGATGTCGAAATGATAGTATTTGTTCAGTTTCTACATAATTGGCACAATTTCCATTATCATCCACTCCTCGTCGCTTATAGCGAGTACCAGCACGATGTCTAGACCTTCTGGAGACTAAGGCAAGGGTAAAGCATTCATTGCCTATAACACAGGGTTCTACCTGAACAAAACCTTGTATAATTGGCAAAATCCAGGACTTATCCTTTAATGTTACAACAAAATAAAAAGAATTATAAAAATCTTAAGACGTTTAATCTTTAAAGTTTAGCTTACATTTAATGCCGTTATATCCTTGATCATGTGCATATTCCAGAAAAATCTCTCATCTGGTGTCTGTTGATCCGTTGAGCCCAAAGGCAAATGTCTTTGTAAGTTATTTGTGATATCGTAATCGAAGCAAAAGTAGAAACTATCCGTATCATCGAATATTTTATGCAATTCCTCTGTTATTCTTTTGCCAATACGTGTTGGATCTCGTATGCCCACCGATGATTTGACTTGATTAGAAGCTAAGGCAGCCGCTTGTTGGGTTGTATTCTTAATGGTATTGCCAGCACTTTTGACTGCTCCCCAGGTTTTATTCATCAATTGATTACCCTCGAATAATTTGGTTCTTGAAGTATTGGAATTTGCATTGGAATTGCTATTAGCAATTATGGAGGATGTTGTTGAAGAGTTTTTAGAATGTGTAGGTGAGTTATTGGAACTGCTGGCATGTCTAGTACAAGTAGGTAGCGTGGCATCGGGTTCATCCAAACTTAAAATACAAATCGATTTTATTTTATAAACTAAATGTGGTGGATATAAAACACCAACAGGAGTGGCCTCTTTAACTATCACCAGATGTGGTTCGTATACATTGGGCAACGAAATGACACCCACAATGCCCTGCGTTATGCCAATGCATTCAATGTCATCCACTGAAGAAAGATCCCATCCTAGAATGAATTAAAGTCAAAGCAAAGCATATGAATTATTGATTATTTGTTTAACAGTTCCTAATTACATGTTGATTGTGCATTGTTTACATTTTTCAAAACTACAGGTGTTGAATATTTTCTAACCTTGTAAAACAGTTAATTGTTTTGGACACGCAAATTAAGTGGTTAGTTAGGACAAACATAAAGGTTATAATACATTTGAAACCCATTAGTACTTTCAGTTTTAATTGACACCATTTACAAAACTTACTTCAATTCAGATTTGTATGTATTTTCGCCCTCGAAAGAAATGTTGAAAGTTCATTACTTGTAAACGTGTTCTAGTTTGGTTAAGCATTATTGTATGTAGTTTTACTTATGAAAAAAAAAATAGATAATAAGTAAGAATTCATTTTTTATTATACTGCTTTCCCCCTTTCATGAAAAGGAAAACATAAACAAAAACACATAAAACTTAAGTACGTGCTTTTTGGTTATAATCGTCTGTCATTTGCTAAACAACAACAAACTACCAATATGTTTTCCATATGAACGAAAAACACATCTACTGTGTAGTTGTAGTTGTGTGAATATGCCATCAAGGATACAAAAAATTATCTCAACAAATGTGGATTATTTTAGTTTAACGAGAGCAAACAAAAATCGTTTTTCCATTAAGTGGGAAACATAAAAACATACATACATACATTTTTATACAATGTGTTGGTGGATTAAATATTAATTTTCAATCAAAGTTAAAGAAATCTTTTTTTATTTTCAATATTTTTCTACTGTAGAGAAAAAATATACTTATTAAAGTCAAGTAAGTTCATTCGTTCGAATTGACTCTTGACACAGATTTATGTCTTAAAAGAAATTGCTTTAAAAAATGTATTTTTATAATATTAGATAGAGGCCGACATTAGAAGAGGTCAATTTAAATTAACAAAAAAAAAAAAAATTCGTTAGTTTGCCAGTGAAAAATTTGAAAATATTGTACCTTTTCACTACAGGCTTAAACTTTACTAGTGTTGCAATTGATTTTCAGTTAAAATGTTTATAAGAATAGACTCTTTAATTTTTTTTTTTTTTTTGAGTTCCTGAACACCAAAAAAGTATTAAGTCAGTCTTAAATATGCATCAAGTAGTATCATGTATTCAAAAGTGTCGATTTTTTTCAATCCTACTATTGTATTGCTTGTCACTTTTAAAATAACCTATAGGTACGTCCATTCACTCAAAAGTTTTTATTATTTTTTTGCTGAATTGCGTTTATTTAAAAAAAAATCCAGGCAGTTTTTCAACAAAAAAAAAAAAAAAAAAAANNAAAAAAAAAAAAAAAAAAAAATTAATTAATTAAAAAAAGTAAAAGCGCTATATTTGGCTGTGCCAAATCTTATATACCCTTCACTACGTGTATTTATGTATGAATGTATGGATGTGTGTATATATGTATACTTATGTATGTACGTATGTACATATACATACATGTCCGAAAGGCATTTAAAGTCTTAGAACAACTGATTTTTTTATATTAATTTTACTCCATATAGGTTTTATGGCCATATCTTTGCTGATTCTGGGCCAATTAGTAAATTTTTTCAAATTTCCAATAAAGGCATGTTTTACACACAAATATAATAACACAAGGCAACAAAATTA
>NDXZ01042433.1:1419-11462 GCA_003055125.1 Paykullia maculata | reverse complement strand
GCCAGAGCTTCGAATTAATTGCTTCGGGAAAATTTCCCCCAAAAACTGATCAGTCGCTTTGGGGCCACATCTGGATGACATACTCTTTAAAAAATAAAATCCGCATTTTCATTTTATCGTGCAATGCTCTTAATAAAACTTTTTGTCAATTATTACGTTTTTTATTAAGTTTGAAAATATGAATCTGCCACCAGACACCCTGTATTAACAATGGACTTTTGAGACATTCAAAAGTATTATATACTTGTGTACCCATGTGTTACGAATGTGACAATCGAAACATGTGTATGACGAAGGGTTAAAACTTAATTAGATAAATAAACATATTTTATTTAAAAGGGACGACGCATATATCAGAGCAACTTAAAAGCAAAGATTTATTATTATCCTACAAAGTTTGGCCAAAAGATACAAATGAAAATATCATATATTTGGAGAATAATTATATGTTAGATGGTAGCGATGTTCAAAACAATATATGTACATGTAAATTTAGATTTTCGTATATCTTGCGAGCAGCTACAAGAATAATCCACGTTATTTTATTAAAGACATCAAAGCAGTGGGTGTGACGCTTCCCATACTTTTAATGTACCATGCCATGCGTGATTTAAATCGGATTAGTAGGCGTGGCATTTGCTAAAAGCTGGGTTAATTTACAATGCTTTTCACAAGCTTCAAAAAAATTGCTTCTTGTACAAAATATTTAATGTTTCACAGCAAAAACTCTTCATACAAAGTCTCCCCTACAAACCCGCTTCTATCGAAACAGATATTTTGGCTGGGGTTTTAATATATAAATCAGGGGAAACTATAATTTTTTTTTCTTTCTTCCCTAAAATTATAAATATTTTTTTTCTTAAAAGTGTAATTGAGTTTAGAGAATCTTTATTATTTGTTTAATAAAATATTACAAATCTTTTATATATTTAAAAACTGAAACCCTTAAAGTTCTCAAATTAGCTAGTTTTTAAATTACTTTCCCTTCGTTTTAAGCTACGCATCATATTTATTTTAATTTTTTTCTTCTGTTTATACCCCTATAAAGTGTTTTTTTTCTAACTAAAATCCTGTGTGAAAGCTGGCACTTGTTGGTTTTTATAAATTCTTAATTAACTTTCTTACACCCCCTGCCCATTAAATGTTCTTTAGGCTTAATAAACTTGATTAAAAAAATGCATTCAATTTTACCCCCCCACCCTTTCCAACATCCCTTAGTAACGTCATTTTCATTGTTATGATAGGTTTTAATGATAAAATATAAGTCTGTTAATGCATTTTCATCTCAAACATATTCAAATCCACAAAAAGCAAAAATTATGAAAAAAAAAACAAAAATATTATTTAGAGAGGGCGACTGGGTGCAGTTTGTACATTTTCCCCTATAGTTATATAATGCAGGCGATTGAATGAAATTCCGTTCTGGCTGTCGTCAATCGTCATTCAAACAACAAGCAGGGCTGGCATTGTGGGTTTGTGGTGAGTGTCTACTGTTTATCTCTGATACATACACATGTGAGTTTGTTTCTGTGTCTTAATAATTTTATAATTTTTGTTGTTGTTTTATTATCCGGTTTTTTTCTTTTTTGGTTTGTTTGTAAAGAAAAAAAATATTTTTTAATTAATGCACTTCAGTTTTGAAGTGGTAAATCATTTTTGTTTCATTCATCAAAATTTTTTATATTCAGTTGTTGCTTTTGTTTTTACCACCCGAAATATGTACAAATATGACATGTGTTCATTTACTGTTGCGGTGTCTGCTAACAGGACGATGATGTTGTTGATGTTGTTGATGATGATGAGAACGATGACGACGACAGTATTCATGTTAGCAAAGGAGAAGAAGCTGGTGGCAGTCAAGCGGGCACTCAGAAAGGAAGAACAATTTGTATATGTTACAATTATGGAGAGAGATTTTTTTATTTTGTTTTTATCATTTTAACCATACATTATTCGATTAAGTTTCCAACAATATGTTTTTCAAAATATTAAAATATTTTTTTTTGTTTCTTTTATGTTTGAAAACAACAAAACGCAAACAAAAACGGAAATGCATTTTGATTTTCTCACTCCTCGAATTCTATAAAGATTTCGGTTTCTTTTTCGTTAATAATGAGAGCCAAGAGGCACTGGAACTTGGTAAAATAAAATTTAATTAAAAACGTACTAAATAAACAATAAAAGTTATATTTTGATTTGAAAGGAGAAGGATTTTGAATTTCTTACAAGAATCAATATAAAAATATGTTTTTATTTTTACAAACAATAATCTGAAAGCAAATTTTTTATCTGTTTAAAAGGCCTCGTCAGTCATCGTGCAAATGCCATATAGGCTATGTGGACTTAGAGGGCCGCTGTGATTTGTATTAGACCTGCGACTTAAGAAAATCCCACAAGAAAAGGTCTAACGAGGTCAAATCGCACATTCGCGGTGGCCAGTTTACATCACCTCCAAATCACTCGTGGAAAATGTCCAATGTGACATTAGCTGTGTGGCTCGTAGCGCCGTTATGTTAACGCAAATGTCGTTGTATACATTTCATCAGATTAATGCCAAAAGATGTTGGTGATCATCGACCTATAGCGATCGCTGTTGACGGTGATGGCCTGACCAACGCTTAAAGCTCTTGGATCTCATGGGTATTGGTATCGTCCCAAATTTGCCAATAATAGTCCTCTCGCTAGAACTATTATAAAGACCGTTAAATGGGCGAAGCACGTGAAACGTTGCCCCAACTGAACAAACATTTTGATAAAACAAATTTGTCATTTGCACGTGTTGTTTAACGCTGTATCTGTTCATGGTGATTTGGAAAAATAGATTGAATATATGTCAGCCTATTCGACAAACATATGTATGAAGCATCAGGGCTATGGTCGCTATCAACTGTAAAAGTTCGAAAGTCCCTATTGGAAATTTAAAATTGTTTAACAAACCTTGTGGCAAAAGAGGAAGCAATCTCGCGTCTTCTTTGTTTCTGCCCGGCACTGGACTATTATAGTATTTTGGTGGCCGCTCTACCCCTAAATTGGAGATAGGGGTTGGTTTTTTAATAAAATCCCGGACAGCGCGTTTGACGCAGCCCGACGGTTCTTTTTCTTTTGACTACTTTTATCTTTATTCTTCTTTTCTTAACTGAAACCTTTTATACATAAGTGTTATCTAAATTCTTTTTTTTTACAGATATTCGAATGGGACTGATGTACGGACCCAAATGAATTGTATTCATTTTTTAATTGCTGCCTGTTATACCTATCAATCAGACAACTTGATCTATAGACTCGCATATAATGTGTTTAGTAGTCTAGTTTATATACATATGGGCAAATCCTGTGTGATGAACGCTACATTCAAACGCGTTTTCAAATTAAAATTATGGTTATTCAAAAGAGATACCTTTAACTTTTACGTAGTGTTTAGTGGGATTTTATTTGTACTTTCGAATGGCATGAAACATAATTTTGTAACAGGTATTTGTTGTGAAATAATTGATCACAAAGTTTTGTGACGCACGTAACAAAAAATGGAAGTAACTTTTAAGTTGGAGTGTGTTTTCGTAATTTTTAGCAAATTTTGCATCATAAAGGATACAAAAACTAATTCCTAAAAAAAAGATGAATATAAGAGAAAACTAAATTAACTTAATTGGCGGCAAAAAAATTTTTAATTTTTCATTAACAGCCGTGAACCCTTTGTGACGCACTCTACGTTTTTCCAGTAGAATAATTCCATATTATTTTTACCACAAATTTTTCGATATTTTTCGATTTTGATAAAATTTTGTGAATGTATGTATGTAGTAATGCACGTATATATTGAAAACGGTTTTATTTTTTTTACTTTAAATAAACAGTGACAACCCTGTAGCTTTGAATTATTGAAAATATTGCGGTGGAATCTGCATTAAAAAGGTCATAATTTTTATTGTGTTTAAGATTTTAAAAAAATTATTTTTGATTTCAATTGGCAAGATGCCAAGGAAAATAAATTTAATTTGAAACATTTTGTTTTTTGTAAATATTAAATAATTTAAAAAAAAAATTCAATTATTTAAAAGAAAATATATTCCAAATGTTTTAATAACTTTTATACAAAAAGCTATTTATATGGTCTAAGTACCCTGATATTCTCAGAATGGTGTCTCTACTAGTTTTGGAGATATTAGAAAATAGGAAGATGTATGTTTGTATGACTTCATTGGCTTCGTCACAACACACTTTTAAGAAATGAACGAATGTATTTTTGTAAACCTTTTTGTTTTTTTTTAACTCTGTAATTTTCCTAACACCGATAATCAAATAACAATTGCAAAGGTTTTTGTTGCAATTTTTGGAAGAACTCAAATCGAGACGCACGCTACAGAAATTAATATGCTAATATTTTTTTATTTTATTGTATAATTTTAATTTTTTATTTGCTTAAAAGCAAAATATGAAATTGGTTTGAAAAAATCAAAACCTTTCTTCATTCTACTTACAATATAAGAAAAAAACCTTATTTTTAGTGGCGCACGCTACAACGTATGGACCTGATGTTTCGTACCTAATTTTAATCTTTCCAAAAATGTAAACAACAATATTTTTTTACTAAAATTTAAGAGAATTAAATGAATATATATTAACACTAAAGTAATGTTTTGAACATCTAAAAAAATTTTAATTTCTTGTAAAACATTAAGAGATCTGAGGTAGGGTAGAATCAAGTAATAATGATCATCGAAATAAATTTTTTTCTTTTATTTATAAAATTATACATCTTGTCTAATATTTAATTGAAAAAAAAAATGAAGTAAAATTAATTTCAAAAATTGTTGGTTGGAAGACTGTTTCTGGAACTTGCGCCCATATTTTTTATTTTCTTTTTGCAGAAAACTATTAACATTTATACTATGTTTCTATGTACTTACATATGTATGTATGTTTGTATGTACAAACTCTCTCTATACATTTCATTTAAATGCCTTAGTTTGAGAAAACCTTTAATAAGTATTTTCCTTATTTAGAAAAATCTTTTTCTTTATTTAATTTATAGTTTTTTTTTTCAAACATATAAATTAAACCATTTACAATCATTTTTATTTAGATTTTTTTCGTTCGCTTTTAAGCCAAAGCTATTCATTTTGAAAATCAGTCACACTCTCAGCAAACACTATTTTTATATTCTTTATTCTTTTTTCCTCTACCTTTTTAAATTGTTGTTGTTGTTGTTCTTTTTGTTATTAGTGTAGCTGGTTTTTTGTTTATTCCTTCTTTTTTACATTTTTAGTGGATTTTTGTGTGCAACACGAACTAAAAATGAATAACCGGCACAAGTTCGAGGTCATTGGATGCAATAATCTGTTTGCTGCTGCTACTGCGCCAGCAATATTTTACGTTATTGTGGTTTTGCTGCAAGCAGCAGCAAATGCAGTAACAACTAAAAAACAGTTGTACTATAACAAAATCACTAAAGAGGAAAATAAAACAAGCGAAACAAAATCCAAACTAAATAATTTGCTAAAAAGAGTACTAAAATACAAACGAAAAACGAAAAAGAAAAAAACCCTGAAAAAGGGAAAACTAAAACGACCAAAAAGACATTAACTTCGTGAGTTGTTGTTGTTGTTGGGGATGCAGCAAAAAAGCCACTCTTAAGTATTGGACAACTAATTGTAAAGAGGCGAGAAAAAAGTACCATTAAGTTGTTGTTTTTCTCTTATTATTCTGTTTGTTCCTATTTTTCTTTAAGTGTGGACTCTTGGAGTGTTTTACTTACTGACTGCCTTTCGGATATTTTATGTTTTTTCCTTGTATTCTTTATTTTTTATTTTTTTTTTTTTGGCTTTAAAACCTTTAGTGTCAGGACTTCTGCACATTTTTATAACAGCATTTCAATACATATAAAAATTTTAAATACATATGTAAGTATGTCAAAAATGAGTTAACACATTGAAAAAAGTAAAGTACTTTACAACTTCATTACCAATAAAATAGCACTTTACGCTTTTTAACACAAATTTTTTTGATTTATTATAATTATACACATTTTCTAAGACCTAAAGCAAAAAATAAGATAAATTTAGTTTAAAACAGAAAAAAAATGTAACAAAAACAAATTTTATTCACAATTTATATTGTCAATTAACTCTTTTCACAAAAATTAGGATATGTTGGTAAAAACATTTTTTTCAAACTTTTAATATTTGGTATGACATCTTTTTGCATCTATTACATATTAAAGTTTTTTTTCTTGATATTATTCAATTTTTTTAGGTCATAATCTAATGATATCTTCTGTCATTCTTCCATTATTACAGTTTTAAGTGCTGTAATGTTCGTTGATTGACGTTTAGCTACTTTTCTCTTTAAAAAACCCATAAATAATCGATAGTGGTCAAGTCGGGGTATATATAACTTTTCCGTAGTTGTAAAGAAGCCGCATCCGCACCATGCGACTGGTGCTTAGGATCGTTTTCCTGAGATAAAATTCGAGTTGTGGTTTTTGGTCCCTAATGAACACGAATTTCCTAGCACTGCTTATTAAATTGCTCTTAAAAATGTCTTAGTATTGTTGTGCATCCATTTTTGATTCTTAAGAAGCCAGGTCTGCCACGCCTTTGCTTACACCCCCAAATCAATACTGACATTTTAACAATACTAAAATTTAACACGCTGGATGATCTTGTTGATTTCTAGTGATGTTAGGGGCTTTATTCACACTCTAGTATACCCAACGTTGTAATACAACATAACTATCGTTTCATCACAAAATTATGACGTTATCCCAATAGTCAGTTAGTTTGCGAAACGTGCATTGTGGCGAAGGAAAAACACTTTTATATCTTTGCTGCAAGTAGTAAAGGTTTCGAACATGCTGCACTTAATGAGTATTTATTTTTTTAAATTGCCTGCCGAATCATTTCATGACAAACAACAATACTACACTCCTCTTTAAGCTCTCTTGCAATTATGCTTGTGGAAATTTGGAAAGTTGTTTTACTGGTTACTGAAAACATTTCTGAAAACTCAACCACAGTTTTCCTATTTAAATTGTATAATATTGACCTAATTGATACTTGCACTACAAAAAATTATTACAACCTTATTTACAAAGTTGCAAAAAAGTCGTTGATCTTTAAATAAATGCAAAACTGAGTAAAAATAATAGATGTGTAAAGAGTTAATTGACACTAAAAAAATTAAGTAGTTTATTTAGTAATAAACTGGAATATTTTTGGTCTTAACCCTTTGAACGTACTGTATAAATAACGTAATAGAAACAATTTTTGTGAAAAAACAAACGTTGACATTTTATATCCAATAAAGTTAATAAAAGCTTATTAATTCTGTATGTGTAAACTCATTCTTGACATACTGTACATATTTTTTTACTTTAAAATATAAAACGTAACACTATACTACTCCCATCTCTTTAATGTTTGGTTTGCATATTGGTAATGGAGTTATTTACCCCCCTTAAAAAGGTTTTAAGAACACAACTTTTTAGTATTATACTGTTAATAATCGATTTTCAGTTCCACGCCCACTGTTTAGCTTTCGTAAGTTTTTGCTACATTATTAACAAGGTTACACAAAATCTAAGATTTGCAAAAAATATATAAAAAGATTGGAAACAATTAATTATCCAATCTGTAGCTTTGACCCCAGTTCGAAAACCTTAATCCTAATCGAAAATCATAAATTCTTATTCTTCTATCGCGATCAGTATCACAAATAGTCGCCCACTGGTCGCCATTCGATCGTACCCAACTTAAAACAGTTTTACCAATTTTGCTTTCCCTGCTTTAAATTATTAAATTTGTTTCCTTTGTTTGAATTAATCGACGACTTTCTGTTAACGAACGCTTTAAGAACGCTTTGAGAATCCCCGCTTTATTTCTTTACTTGATTTCTCTTTTTTATTTTATTTTTTCATATTCCTTTATTTCCTCACTTGAACGTTTAGTCGTGTCGCATTTAAAGAGTGGGTGTAGTGGGAGCCAAGAGGGAAATACAACCGAAAAAAAATGAAAGAAAACAAAAATTCGCATGACAAAGAAAAATAAGCACAAAAAAAGGCGAGGCATTTACATTCTATATCAGTAACAAAAACACAAAAGAGAAAAAGAAACTACAAACGTCATCATTTGAAGTAAATGCTGCTACTGATGTTTAGTATTATGTATTGCAAAGACGAAAGCAATAAAATTTAAAAATAAAAGAAAGAAAACAAAAAGATTGATGATCTCGTTCAAGGATGTTACTTGCAGTTTACAATAACTGACTTGCATACAAATCAAATACATAAATTGAAAAATGAATCGAAAAAAAACTTATTGGTTTAGATGTTTGTTAAAAAAGTTTAAGATAAATGGAAATTAAATAAATGAAATATTTTACTAATTGATTTTGTAACTATTAAAAAAAACATTAATGTTGAAAATCACAAAAATATTTAAATAAAATTCAATACTAAGATAATTCTTTAGAATTATTTTATTAAGTAAAAATATTTTTATAAATTGTTTATATATAGCCTTCTTCGTCTATGGTTTAGTTAAATCAATACTAGCATTAGCAAAAATCCCGTTTTTGGGTGAAAGTCCTGTCTTTTAATATTAATCAGCGAAATTTTTATTTCTTAGCTTAATATTCAAGACTGAAGCTTTGTACCGACCTTAGATTACGTAAAGTCTGTAACTAATTCCAGTTTTGGTTTAGTAAAGGATTTACATGTGTATGTATGTATGAATGCAGTGTTGTTTATAATTAAAGCTAAAGAAAATTATTTTTGAATAATTTTTAATTTTTAGTCGAATTTATTTATTCACCGATTTTTTTATTTATTCTGGCTCAAGTTCATTTTTAAATTCCTTCATTATGAAGAAAATAATTTTTTGTTTGTGATAATTGAAGAATATTCTGAAAAAGTAAGTTTCCCGACACTCTCTCTCTCTCTCATTCCACTTAGATAGTATCTGTAACTAAGTTTACTTTTTGGTTTAGTAAATGATTTACATATGTATGTATGTATGAATGCAGTGTTGTTTATAATTAAATCTAAAGAAAATTTATTTTTTTTTATTAATTATTCTTATACTATTTAAATTATTTTCCAAAAAAAAAAAAACTTTTAAATACAAGCTGGCACACTGCATTTATGGGAACAACAACTGTCAAACAAAAAAAGTCTACTTTAGACTTTTTTTTCAAACAAAATTAAATCCAGTTTCGTTTTCAATCAAACAAAAAATGCACAACAGCATTTAGTACTTTTTGTTTTTTTTTTGTGGCCAAAAACAAAAATCTGAAAAAAAATCCAAAACAAAATAAACCTAAAACAAAATAACCAGCATAAAACACATAAAAAAATAATAAATAAAAAAGGAACTGCTAAAAAAAAAGATGCAGAGAAATTCTACAAATAAAAATAATAAAAAACGAAACAAAAAACCATGAACAACAAAACTCTGGCGAACTTGAAAAATTTTTAGATTTGAAGTAGTTTTATACCTTTTTTACTTCTTTTTAAATGCGACTCTGTGTGTCTGGGCACTTCAACAACAATAAAAACTGTGGCAGGCGAACGAAAATGAACAAACAAACGGGCAGACAAACAAACGGGCATACAAACACTCTGTTATGTACTACATAGAGAAGAGAAAACCAACGCGTTGGGGGGAAACAACAGACAAAAATCGAATTGAATTGAATCGAATTGAATTAAATGGAATATAATGACGGTAATGGGAGAAAGGCGCGTGCTGCATGCATTATCTATATACATATATAAAAGTGAAACTCTGTCTGTCTGTGTGTGTGTTAGCTATAGACTCCGAAACCGAAAAGCCGATCGGACTCAAACTTTGGCAAGTTATTGTACACATTCTAGGGAGTGCTTATGGGTGGTAATTTAAAAAAAAAGTGGGCGAGGCTACGCCCTTCTACATATACATAAAAATGAAATACGCCTATACAAAATAAATAAATATTTTTCAGCTACTTGCACTTGACCGATTTTTCTGAAACTTTGCACACATATTGAACTCTCATGATTATACAAT
>NDXZ01042424.1:0-18821 GCA_003055125.1 Paykullia maculata | reverse complement strand
TACCCTATTTCCTAATAAACTGTGAGTTAAATAGATGAAATTTACATCCAACACTAACCACCGATCACAGAGTGCTGATATGAAAACCGTAGCTGGTTTCGAAAATGCATTCCACTCGGCTAGTCACGGCAAAATTTCCTTTCAAATTATTACTCATTAATTATCACAAATAAAAAAATTAAATTTCTTTGAAAATTTTAAAATGAACTTGAGCCAGAATAAAACTAAAATTAATTGTCTAAAAACAAATAAGTTCTTAATTATAAAAACGTTTTTTATAATTATTTTGTCGAACACATTTGTATCAATAAACGTTAGAATAAAAAAGTTTTTCCGGCGCCAAAGACAAAAAGGACTATTTTAAGTTGCAACGAAAACACATTAAATAACAAAAAAATAGTATAACGTCTTAACTACATCAAAAGCATTTTATTAGAATCTTTTTTTTTAAGTTAAGACACTATTAAAGTAAATGATCCATACATAGTGAGAAACACACATTACCAGCTTAACAGTCTAATATTTGCATTTAACAAATCAAAGACCGGTTGTTACATATTCACACATTGTTTTTACTAGCACTTATAGGGAAATTTCCATAAATATCACAAGTAAGTACAGAAAGAGCAATAAAAAAAGACAGCATAAGTAAATGTGTATCAAGATGTTAACCATTTGACAATGTCTTACAGTTTACCATACTAAAGTACATTTTTACATGTTGTAACATATTGTGTTGATGTTATAAATGTATGTTTGTTTTGTTAAAAACATACTACAGTGAAATGCCTGCATGACAGTAATACACCACTTTTATTTGTTATTCTTTTAAATTTTAATATTTGCAATAATAATAATAATAATAACATATGTTTTCTATAAAACATAAGAAAGTCATTTAAGATGGTTAAAAAGTTTTTGTTATCATGGATTTTTTTTAGCTTTCTAAGGAAAAGCATGTTAAATTAAAGATTACCATCCCTGTTAAGAAATGTGAGCTTCATTAGAAAATCCTAATGTACAAAATTATATACATAAGTACATATTTTGTATATATAAATTCAATACTGTTTGCCTACCTTTGCATTCTCTCAAATATTTAAAGCTTAAAATTATTCGTTAATATTACAACTAAATACACTTTTGCTGATTGTTTTCCATATTTTTTTATTACGATCATCAACACCAACATGTTTTTGCTGTTTAATAAATTTCGTATTTTGCAAGGTATACTTGATTGAAATAATTTAAATAATTTATGTTGGTAAAGTTAATATCTTAGTGAAGAAAACAAAAAGATTTGCTCATTATTATTATATAACACTCTGAAAATTGTTTTTGAAAGAAAACTAATTCCTTTTTAATTCAATCATTATTGCCTTAATGACCATGGGATAAAGGATTAGTAGATAAATTATGGATGGGAAGGAGAATCCTGGTTAAAATGTATGTAAATCTTGTTAATGTAATTCGATATCTTATGCCGTAATTTGCCCCCTGGTTTTGCAGTAGAACACATATATGGAGTTTGTACATATGAAAAAATTATAGTTACGTTAAATGTAAGAACCCTTAAAAAAGTTATAGAAAACTATTTAAGCTTTTACATTATCTGCAAATATCAAGAGGCGTTGCTTTAGCAAAAATAACCCAAACAGACTAACACAAAGAAAACTAATCGCAAATTTTTTGCAAAAAGACTCCCATGTCCAATAATATATAAAGAACTTGTTGCCAGATTACAAAAATTGATAATACTTTTAAGATTTATGAGAAATGATCTGGCATAAAGAATCTACCATAAATAGTAGTTTTGTAATAAAGTGATTTTATTTTATTAAGGGATAAGTGTTTTGTTTTACAATTTTATGAGGTAAAGTTATAACTTATCCAAGCATGATCGTCAGTTATCGTCAGTGTTTGTCCTCAGTTTTTTGTTAGTCACAGTAGCCCCCAAAGGTCTTCCTGCATCTGAGCAATAAGTGTTTTATTAAGTTATTTTTAATAAACTAAAACACCAGCTCTTTTATTTAAATAGGGTTTTTATTGTTTTAAAGTCGCATCAAGAATCCATAAATTTATAAGTCGCATAAGGGTACTTAGATTAGGTCAAAGAATATAAGTAGTCTAGTGTATAACAAAGAGATTGATACAAAAACAACTCTATACAAATAAAACTGAGAGTGAGAAAAATCATAATAAATAATCTCTTTCAGTGATGTTGTATATGTAATTGATTTTGAAATACAATAGCGGTTTTCACTCTTGGTAGTTAAGTACCCTTGTAGGCTTGGTAAGTATTGTAGATTAGGTTAATTAACACAACCTACTACAACTCAACAACAAAATGTATGAAAACAAAACCTACCACGCTGTAGGCAAAAAACTACGACAAAATTCGTAGTTAATAAATAATTGTTAATTTATCAAATTAGAGACAGCTGATCGTCAGACAAACAAGTCGATCGGTTTGAAGCGGTTAAGAGCCGCCGCCTTAATAGGTACCAATCAGAATTCCGTCGAATAGTTTATCAGCTGTCGACGCTGTTTTATCTGGTTTACAATACAAACAAAAAAGTCACTCACGCTTGCTAGTTAAAAGTCGAAGTGAATAAACCAAGTAATTAAATAATCACCAAGAGTGAAAACCGCTAATAATGTTGTTCTTACATTGTAAGGGTTTCCAGTACATAAAAAAACTAAGAAAATAGTAGAAAATTCAGTTAACAAATAAAATAAACAATAAATTTAGACAACATTATTGCAAATACCGGGTGTCCGCCGGCAAGGAATACTACTGGCAGTAATTCCACTGTAATCCTGGCTGTATGTGATGTGGCACCATTTTGTTGATACCACATGCTAATCAAGCCCTAAGCATGCAGTTGTAACGTTTAAAACTTCTCAATCATATCACGATATCGCTCCCGATTGACAGTTACCGTTACGCCGTTTTCAGTTTCAAAGAAGTAATTGCACACAAGACTGTCACTTTTAATGGATGCAAAGGTGACTGATATATAACTTAAGGGTTCTCCATTGCCCAGAACCAACTATTCTGTTTATTCACCATTCAAATGTGTCTCGTCGCTTCTTATAATTTTTTCATAAAAGTCGGGGATGTCATGGCGAGCTGTAACATCCTATTGGCATATGAACGGCGGCGTAAATGGTCTTTTGGAAGAAGTTCTTGTGTACACTGAATCTTAAATGGAAACAAATTCAAATCCTTGTGCAAAATTGCGGCCAAAGTTGTTCCTTGAAGATTAAGCTCCTGAGCACGGGGTCGAATTGAGGTTGATGGATTCTTTTAAACATTTTCTTGAGCAGCAGTATTGTTTTCAGCCGACCTTGCAGTACGTTGTGGTCCATACTTGGGCCTATCAGCTACAGTCCCTCTTTCTTTGAAATCATTTACTACACGATAAATTGTGCATCTTGGTGGCACGTTGTTTCTCCCAAAAATTTCACGTAACTTTCTCATCGTCACAGTAATCGATGATTAATTTTGATAAAATGTTTTAACAATTAAAACACGTTGGTTTACCGAATATTTTTTTAAAATAAATTTGTTACGTCTTTACTTCACGACTGCCAAATATGAACTGTCAAGATTAATTTTTACCAAAATGGCGGTAAAACAAAGTAGTATACCTTGCCGGCGGACACCCTGTTTTAATAATGATACAGTTTTATAAAAAAAAATATCTGTTTATAGATGTTAAAAAAAAAATAAGAAAACAATTTGAATAGTGTTTTTCAATTTTTAATAAAAATAAGCTAATGAGTTTCATTAACAAGAAGCTTCTTTTTTCAAAATTCAACTTTTTAATGCATTAAATCAAATCATATGTATCATTTATTTATAAACATACATATATTTGTTAGCATATGTATGTTTATATTATTATTCCTTTTGACTCTACCACTAACATACACAAGGATTATTTTCAATGTTATACACAAACTATTTCTTTTAATTTTTCTTTATTTATTGCTGAAGACTTTTGTCTATTCGCATGATATTATTCACAATTGTTCCTTAAATATATTGTCAATTTTTTTTTTTGATTTCTATTGCCCGGAGCAATTCTTAATACTTACGTGCATTCATATTCATTCCACAAATCAACACAATCAAATGGATCCGGACAGATGACATTCGAACATGGACGATTTGAAGGACAGTTACGTTCTAAATTTCTGGCCATTGTTGCTTGTCCCCATTGAGTGCCATTCATGGAAGGTGGCAGAGGCAAATGTTTGCCATCCAATCTATAAGAGAAGAAAATAAGAAGAGATAAAAGAATATAACAAAAACCTATAGTATTGTTGAAGGCATTTTAGATTAAAATTGAAAGGCAGAAAATTGTAGACGAAACTTTAATTATGTTGTCAATAAAAAAAGTTAATTATTATTGAAACTTGGAGTATTAAAACACATTTTTTCTTGAAATGTGTAATCGAAAAAATCGTAAAAGGTCTAAAATAGTGTTAATTAAAAATTCTAAATGGAGTTATATACTACACATAAATATATACATATAAATGAAATACCAATCGAAAATAATAAATAGAAATACTTTAATACTTATCTAAAGATCAGGTCATTGTTAAATCTAAGGCAATGAGATTTCGTAAAAAAATAGTAAAAGGGGGGACCTTCTATTGATGAGAAATAATTACAATTGAATTGATATTAAAACATGTTAAATACATTACTAACTGAAGAACAGCCACTTACTTGAACAGCAACAAGCTGAGTAGAGAAAAATGTATTTAAAGCAAAATATGTAGAAAATGTAAACAGAAAATATGTTTATTCCACAAGACCAAAACATTAAAAACCGCAGTCAAAATTCTTTAAAGACTTTCCTGATCCTATACTGTAGCTAAAGCAATAAAAAAATTTGTATATTCTTTTTTAATCATTATACGTCCTTGTATTTGCCCGCTATTGCATTTTTTTGACGTCAAACGCACATCTTGATATGACATTTGACAGTTAACTACCATTAAAAGCATTTATTTTAAGCAAATTGATTAATCGATTAGGGACAAAAGTTGGGACAATAATGTAAGGAGGACAATAATGTAGAAGAACGTAAAGATCTTTAAAATCTTTAATAAAATTTAAAGAAAACAAATTTACTAAATTCATTAGTTATAATATATCATAAGTCTTTGTAGAATCCTTTTAAAAGGTTATTAAAAAATTCTTCTTTTTTGCCTTCATTTATCCATTTGTTTTAATATAAAATCATATTTTATGATTTTTTTACAAGTAACATGTGTTGTTGCGATTTATGACGCTGATTGCACAACAGAAATTATAACCCATATAACGGCATAACATAAAAAATAAAAATCATTTTTCTAATACTTGTGTTATACACAAACACTAATGCCAACTAACATCATACAAATGCTTGTGTATATTTGTCAACAATTTTTTTTGCTTTATTTTCGTATTAAGGATATTTACAGGACCCTAAGGCTGTTACTTGACAATTTGTTATTTATCTATAAAAGTGTCGTTATCAGTTAATATTCTTTCATAAATTTATTGCTAAATGCTGCACGTTCAATGATGTTGCGTCAATAGAGTAAGCATATTTGCAAGAATTTTGGGGTTTGTAGATAAAGTAAAAGAATAAAATAAGCATTTATCTTTTTTTTTGGACTGACTTTGATTTAAAGGCTTTTTTTTTATAAAATCCAAGACATTTTTTGTAGACAAATATTTTATTAGTCTCCTTTTAATCTACTGCTTCATTAGTAAATTTTTTCAAAATCTAATCGTAATAAAATTTTTTACACAAATTACATTGCTAAAGATTTAATTAGGTCAGCGTTATCATTAATTCGTAGGAAATCCATTCGGTGTTGATGTGTATATGTAGGATTAAGGTTTCGGTTTTCAGGTTTTCAAATTAAAGTAATAAAATTTCTCTACAATCTAAAATATCTTGAAGCAAAAAACCAGCCACTATATGAAAAAGACTTGAGTCAGACTTAACAATAGAAAAATAGAGGTCAACCCGAATATCATATACTTATACTAATAGTTACCTCTAAGTCCATCATTTTATAGTTGGGAAACTCTGCTTGCTCGTGGTAAAGAAAGAAGAAGAATTTTTTAAAAGATATAAACCGATTACCGACTTATAAAAGTTGACATATGTTTTGTAAAAACAAACTCATATGCTTTTTTTCTGACAATATTTAACAGGAGTTTTATAAACCATTTTGCAGTTACTAACATTATTTTGGTTTTATTCATCTTTTACTAACAACAAAGAGCTTATTGAAAAACTTATAGTGTAACATGAAATTTTATTATTTTATTTTATTAATAATAATTGTTATATTTTAAATTAATAATGTTCATAATTAATTATCATTTATTTTTATTTTTGTCATTAATTTTTGGCCTTGACTGTATTTTTATTTATGTTATATTATTGAGTGTTCATTTAAGTTCAACTCGCTATATATTATTATTGTTTTACTCATTTATATGTTTACATATTGTTTTACTCGTTTTCTCTGTAATTGATATCTCATTGAAAATCAAATATTGTAACTGTTTTGTCTCAGTTATTGCATATTGCTCTCTTTTGCATTTTATTTTATCATTTTATCTTATTCCTTGCCAAAAGCTCTTTATCAATACACAACTAAGCTGATAAAAATTAAATTTTGTTTTATCGAAAGCTTAACAACAACAATTATATGCAGACAAACATAACGAATGCGCTGTTAGTTCAAGCCTCATATTAATTGCAAAACTGCGAATATTTAAAATAATTGCAAGCAAAACTCGTTAAGTAATTTTAAACTGAATGTTCTTATTTACTATTTTAAAGGGGTTTAACTTTTTAACAAAGTTCTTAATTTTGATTATTATTAAATCACAACCATTACAGAGTATAACAAAATTATTCTGTATATTAAATCTCCGGTCCCTTTTTTTATATTAAAGATTTAAGGCAAAAAAAAAAAACGAAAACAATATTTATTATTGGCTTTAATTTTTGTTGGTTTCATTACGTTATACCAAAAAGAGATTTTAATAGAAACTTAGGGAGGAAAGTTTTCTTAACTGTATATCTTTGCCATGATTGGTGGTGCAATTGAGTCTTTATTATAATCAAACAAGATAATTAAGCCCTTAATTAACTCTGGCATTATTAGCATTAATTTTAATAATAAATAGATTAATGTTATAAGGAAACGGTTATAAAGACGCTTTTTGCCGTTAATAAATAGCATTTACGACAGAGTTACCACTTTTTGTGCAATTAAACATATTTAACTGTATTCCGTTTTTAATTAATTTTAATTATTTATGTCTTTTTTGAATACAAACTGTTTTAAAAATGGGTGGAAAATATTTGGTCTGATTTGCTTCTAATACTCAGAGCCTTATAAGGAAGTAGTTTTACTCATTATTTAAATTATTAAATAATAAGAATTCTTTTGCCAATACTTTTGTGCTCAGAAAGGTATGCATTTTGGCATCGACAATTTTTTTTATTATATTTTCAATATTAAAAAAATATTTAAGTGGAAATTTAATTGAAAGTTAAAATTTTTTGAATTTGTCTATATACGTAATAGTTTTAATTAAAAAAAAATAAAGTTTTAACATATCGCAAGATCGATGAAAGTAAATTTTAAAAAATAAATGAATGGAAAAAAATTTGTATGTTTTTAATCCTAGACTAAGACTGTGGTAAAATCAAGTAAATAATTTGTCAAACTAGTGTAAATTTTATATTTCTTTTTATTATTTTACTTTTTATTCTATTCAAGTAAATTTCTCCATATTTTATCTGCAAGTCACAAAGTCGATTAAATTCCAGTGATGAAAACCAGTACGAAACCATAAATAAAAAGGACATCATTAACTACTTAACGAACCATGAAAACATCGAGGAAGAATTAAATTATGTGGCGGCAAAGACTTTTTTTATAGGGAATTAATTTTACAGCAAACAAAAAATAAACATTTTTTTATAGGTTAAAATAGGTAAAGAAAATATTTATAAAAAAAAAGAACTACAGCGACGTTTATTAGTAACTGACTAAAGGATCATCATCGTAAGGAGTTATTACCTCCTACTTAAGAATAAAAACTTAAAAAGGTGTATATTTTCTTACGACAAAAGTAAAAAAACTCGACCTTTAGACAGCAATCAAGACAAGAAGGATAATAATTTCCTAGAGATATTTAAGAACTTGTAATTGTTTTATTATTAGTAATAAATTTTTGTTTGATAATTATAACAGAACAGAAGTTATGACAGAAAACAAAGTTAAGGGTTCTGTTAACTTTAAATATCTAAGAATCTTAACAAAAATATCTGTTACAAAATCAGAATTACTAAGAATATCGATCATTAAGGATATCGATTTTAAATAATAAAAATGTTAATTTTTTTGGTCTATCCTTAAATTTAACTGCCTTTCAAAAAATAATAAAGCTTTTTAGACACAACAAATCAAAACGCATAAATGGATCAGTTATTTTTAAGTAAAAGTAATGTTTGCAGTTCAAAAGCATTAGTCATTGCTTATTTTGATATCATGAATTGTTTATTCTTGTAAGGACTTTGTTTATTTTGAATATTTTTTTTAATGTCGTTTAACTTTAGCGTATAAAAAATCTTTATCCCCTTGTTACCTTAAAAGTAAGCCAATAGTTTTCTTGTTTATTTTTTATATGTCTCCCTTTTAACGTCTAAAGCTAAATTTAACACTGAATCAAAATAAAGTAGCAACCTTTTTTGATATTAAATAAATAAAATTATAGCTACGTTGCAGACTAACAATATAATAGATACTACGTTCCAGAAACTAAAAGACAAATCAAATTCGCAAACTTCTTAAAAGGTCAAAGTTTGAAGGTATAATGTAAGATTAGTGACACAATTAAATTAGATGGGATAAACAACAACTTTGCTATAATATATTAGGGCATGTTTATGTGGTTGTGTTTGAAAGAAGCTTAACAAATAACTCACACACAAGTTCTAGAAGTTAATAAAGTTATAAAAGCAAAAAACCCCAATATTTTAAATTTACAAGTAGAGTTTAATATGCCTTATGTGAAGATATTTTTGTGTTGTCCTTTATATAAATTATCTCCCTTCTAATTTCCTGTTTGCCTTTGCCTAATAAACACTTGCCACATGTCACTTTTGGGGTTACACAGGCAAACAGTTCATGCATAAATCATTCTTACCTTATGTCGTCTAGGCAGGAACGTTGAAAATCTCCCAAAACTTCAAATGTCTTGACGCCTGTATACTCAGCCTTGCCACCAGCATACACCCCCTCTTGCTTGTCAATCATTAGCCGCTGATGGCCATGATAGTTAAAGGTTTCATTATAGCGTCTACCCTCACCACCATCGAGTTCAATTAGAGCAGCTGAGCCATAACGACTTACTTTCACCACATGCCACTGTCCATCATTTACAGTTATAGATGTAAGTTCAAGATGATTTTCATCGGCTCTCAATGAGTTAAGATTAAATCTAAAGTGTAAATGGCCTTGATGCAGTTCGAGTATCGCATACTCACGATGATGTTGATCCGAGACACGGAAGATTTCGCCTTGCATTTCGCGTGTACGAAAACGTAATTGTAGTTGGGTGGAGAAACGATCAGGTTCAAAAGATAAGGCAAATTTAACATAACTTTGTGGTCTAAATGTTGTAGGTATTGTGGGTACATTACACATGGGTCCCATCCAGCCGGGCTGACAGTGACATTTCGCTTGCACTAAACTGGCCACACAATTGCCTTGTTCCCAACATCTGGCAGTGTGATCGGTTTTCAGGCAGACCTCATCGGTTTGCGGACAGCCGGGATAGCTGTTGCGAGCCAAGGCGGGAAATGCTAAATCATAATGTTGTGAATTGTGTACTACATTACGTATGCAGCCATCAAATCCTTTAGAGGTGAAGGCATATTGCCAATGGAAGAGCGTTTGATCGAAATGTTGCCGGTAGAGACCGCCTAGTTGTAAAGGAGTATTAAGATTAAGGGCCTCATTAAACGGTGGTATGGTGCCTTGAGCCTGACACGAAATGTCATCGAATTCAGGTGTAGAGCCGTCCTCCATTTCATAAACATCTGCTGATCTACAAAAGTCCACCACCATTCGTATGTGTTCCGTATTCCAGAATACATCCAGTCTATGCCAGACACCATCATCTAAACTCTTTTTGGTCTTTACTCTCAACTCTAAGGTGCCTGAGCCAAAATCAATCAACAGACGAGGATAGCCTTGTTCCAATTCAATGGCTATAAAGTCGGTTATCACAAACTCTTCGATTTTCGGAGGCACTATGGGACCATTGTAGAGTATTAAACCATCTGCTTCTTTGGTGATAAACTCTAAAGATAAATGTGATTCTTCACACAATTGCAGAGGCGGATACCACGACCAGCCATTGCCTTTAAAACTGCGGGTATTTTGCTGACATCTAGGACCATTATAGCCTATAGGACAAGCCACACAACGTGGCCCATTACGAGTTTCGACACAGCGACCACCATTGAAACAATGCAGGGAGCGGCAGGAGTTTTCTATGCTGTAGTTGCGGGCTTTGCAATAACATTCGGCGGTTATGTCTATTCTAACACCAACCAGGGCGGTTTTGTTAACATTAACTGTATAAGGAAGTCTTTTGATTTCTACGTGATTTGAGCAGGAACCCTCACATTTGCCCGACTCCTGCAGGCACTCATCAATGCCCACCATAGTAATGTTTAAGCCCAATTCCTTTTCAATTTCCTCACGTTGCATTAACACCACACCATTTAGTCTGACGGCCTTAAAACAGGGTTGCAGTTTGGCAGGACGGGCAGAAAAATGTACATCTGTTACCCCCTCTGCTTTTTGCTGAACACTAAACACATCCACGATATCACGCTCGGTATAAAGCAATTCCGCTAGTTTGTCACGAAATTTTTCCAGCTTCGAACGCACTTGCTTGTGCTGCATAAAATCCCAGGTGCGCACAAATTCTTCATCGCTTATGCCCTGCAAACGCATAGAACCTGCCTGATTTACCACTTCCTGTGTTATATCTCTTACAATTACCGTCATATTCGAGGGCACATCCACCTGCCCTTGTTCTCTATCATATACCTTAAAGCGCAGGTTGTAACGACCTCTACGAGTACCGGCTTTCAACATTACTATGCCCGTATCGGTGTCCAGCTTAAAACGTTGGTGCTCTCGCTGTTCCCAATAGTATTTTTTGTCTACCACATCCCAATCGTCCAGATCATGAACATACACACGCCCAATTGGTGTATCATGTGACTGGCCCTGATAATTGTAGACCAACACTTCCTTGCTGCCTGGCAGCATTTTATTATCATTGACATCACCTATAATTACAGTTAATGTTGAAGTGCCGGTCATGGCTGGTGAGCCATTGTCTTTGATTTCGATTGGTATGAGGTAGGATTTTTGTTGTTCACGGTCGAAGGGTCGCAAAGAAGATATAATTGCTGCACCATTACCTTCATCAGCTCCTAGGAATGTTTATTATTATATTTTTTTTTGTCAAAATGTCAACAATAAAATGAAACAATCATTTTGTCAACCAAACCAGAGGCCAATGATCAACCGGTTTTATTATTTTATTTTCATTTTCATTTAAATAAATGTTAATTTTGTTGATTTTTAAATGTTTTTTAATGGCATTTTTTATTTGTGTATCCAGAAGATTATATGCAGCAGCGTTAATTTATTCAACATAATTTTTGTCCAGATAAAGCAGCATTAAAAATTAAAAAAAAAAATACAAAAATGCAATTAGATATTAAGAAAATGATCATGAATTTTGTGTTATATTTGTTAGTATTTGTATACAAAAAAATAAGAAAAATTTATATATTTTTAAATGCTACTTATATAAAATAGTAAGGTGATTAACTGACTGATTGGTTCATCATCGCACAGCCCAAACAGATGGAGCTAGAGACTTGAAATTTGGACTGTGGGTTACTCTCACGTTGTATAGATTCCCTAAGAAGGAATTTTTGTAAATTCATATATTTAGGGGGTAAAAATGGGAAAAATCGGTAACCTTATATCTGCTAAACTATGCAAGACACAAACAAAATTGAAAAAGCGTTGTATTCTACTCAAAAAATAAGTAGATATTGGCGTCTGGTACTTTTTTCAAATTCAAGGGCTAAGGGGGTAAAAATTATATTTTGGTACTTTTTTTGGCCCTTAAAGCTACTAAACCAATACACATAGAAACAAAATCTAAACTACGTTCGTCACTTGTCTAAAAAATAAAGAATACTTTTTTGGTACTTTTTTGAAATATAAACGTGGAGGGGTAAAAACGGGAAGTGTTAGTTAGCAAAAAAAAAATTGATAAAATTTAAATAAAATTTACGTGGTAGAAAAAGGGCAAACTATTAGTAACCAGTTTTGGGTAGTGAAGCAGACATAAATGTGAAATATGTGCACATGTTGCGCAAAATGTTTACAATATTTTCGTTAATTGAAATATTTTTAATTTAAAACTAATTCTGTTCATGGCTGACTTCTTTTTAAATTGCTTTTGTAAACTTTTAAAATTAATATATATAATTTTTTTAATTAAATGTTTATTATGAAATTGGAATAACAATAATTAAATGGTCTTCCTAACAAATGAAAAAAAAAGTTGTTTGCAGACATGCAAACATTGTTTAACTTTCAAAATTGTGAATTTCGTTAACTAATAGTTTTAAGGAAAGAGGAAGTATATATTTAAAATGTGCATTTACTGAAAGGCGGTGTAAAAGGTGGCATGTCATACAAATTATTTCTTATTAATTCAAATCTAATATAGGGTCGTAGAAAATATGAACATTAAGCAACACCTATATTACCGATTGAATCAATTTAGATTTAAAAACAGTGAGTCATATGTTCATTTATCAATCTTTATACACAAAAGAAATATATTAACTTAAGTTAAGACCAATTTGGAACGCGAGTATTATTAGATTTTTTGGTCATTAGGCCATATGGACTAAATTTCAGCTTTGTATGGGTATTTGTTCTCATTTTAAAATAAATTTATTCGAGTTAAACAAATACTTAAGTCCTTATATGCTTTTGGAAAAATGTTTATTATCAGACATCGGCTGCTATTTACTTAACAAATGGTTAGAAAAAGTATATAGTAGATAATTTTCTATTTACTTTTGTTTTAAAATTTTTAAGAGAAAACCTTTTTAAGGAAGTTTAGATAGTCCATTTTTAAACCTACATGAACAAAGTTCCAGTATTTTAAAATAGTTTTAAATAATTAATTTAAATATAATATTCTAGTAAGACAAATATTTTAGGTACCAGCATTCTTTTGGGAAAATGTTCAAAATGTTGGCTGCAATTCAGTAAACAAATGATCAGAAAAAATTACAACAAGTTTTTGTTTTCGAATTGTTTAGAGAAAGTTTCTTTAAATAAATTTATAAAAAGCTTCTTTAAAATAAACTTTTTTATATCGTTTTATTTTTTTTAAAGTATTTTTAGTATGAACGGTATAAAAAATATTTTTAAAACTAATCTGTTGTCATGAAAGACGGTATAAACATTTTTATTTAAAAATATTTTTAAAAATAAAGTTGTTTATAATGAAATGTTTAACATAAATCTTTCTTTAACTATTTAGGAATAACAAGTATAACCTTTAACTTTTTAACACAAACGTAAACATATTTTGTTTTAACTGCCTTCTACTCCCATCTATTAAATAATAATAAAAAAACAATTATAAATTTAGTTTAATTGTTTGCGAAATCTTTAACACTTTGTAATAGAAATGAGTGGACAAATATTAACAACTGAAATTTTATCACTTTAACAAGCAGCCAGTATAGGTTCCAAGTATATGTAGGGTGTCCTAAAATTAACTTTAAATTTAATTCTGCCTTTTTTTATACAAAAAAGTATTAAGAAACAGAAGCAGAAAAATAACTAATATTTTGAATTTAATTATATACAAAGCCTTACTCCATATATGTTCTTTATTTTATTAAAAACTAACTTTATAAAGTTTATAAGGCAAAGTTCATAATTTGCATTAATTTTGGGACACCCTTTTCGTTATTAACGTTGATTTTTTCCAAAGACAAAAGTTGTGTTAAGAAGCTGTTGCCATTAATAATGATCAGCAAACTTAGTTTCGAAATTCTTTTCGACAGTTTTATATTTAATATAAAAAAAATGCAAGAGCACAAACAATATAAATAACGAAGGCAGATTGTCGAGAAGCTTTATCTACTGGAGGAAATTCACAAATCAGTGTATTTGATGAACTCTATCGTTAAGGATGTTTAAATCACAAAAAGTGTTTACAAATATAATAAACAGCAGCAACAATAAAGATAATAGTATTCAAAATGCTTTTAAACCTTATTTATACTTCTCTTTTGTAGACCCCCATCGTTTAAATTAATTACAAATAAGTGCCTGGCAGCCTGTTGGTTGCCAAGGAAGTTTATTTAAGGTAAGAAACTTGTAACAACAGGTACACCAAGTAATTATTGTAATTGAGGTTTGTTCAAATCTGTTAGTTGGTTTTATCAAAAAGCAATTTAATAAAGGAATATAGAAACATACGTTTTTGTGGGAGCTAAATAAATCACCTAAAACTTTTTTAAATTTAAACTTTATCTTTACCTTTTTCTTTGTAACTGGATTTAGCCTTAATCTTTGTTAACAAATATATTTAAATTTTATCAGATGCTTAGGAGCATTAAAAATTTTGCATTAATAATTTTTTACTTTCGTCCCTGTTATATTTTAAGAGTTTTTTAATGTTAATTTTGTTGGACGGAAGGATGCCTGTGCTCAATTATGAACATTTTTATTTGGAAACTGATAAATAAAATATGATGCATACTTTTAGGTACATAATGATGTGCTGAGAAGTTTCTATGATTTGTTGGACATGTTTGTAAAATAGAAAACAGTTTTAGTTAATAAAACTATAAAAGAATTATTCAAAAATATATTTGTTTACTTTTGAAATTATATAAATTTAAAATATTTTAATATAACAAAGGTATAATTATATATCGCTTGGACGTTATTGTTATAGTTTTTATAGTTTGTTGTAAGAAGTGAAAACTAATTGATTTGATTTCAAAGAAAACCAAGGGAAATTCTAAAATCTTTGACTGCAAAAATCAGCACAAATATGTTTTTAAAGCTTCAGAATAAATAAACAATTTTTACTCACTTCTATCATATTCCACGTTAAAGCTTGACCTTATCACATCACTAGCTTGGGGGTCCATACGAAATGTAAATGGTCCTCCATTTCCTCTCGCTCTATCATCAGCATCTTTTGCTGCTACTTCAATAAACTTACGCGGACTCATATTTTCTAATAGAACAGGACGATAATCCTCTTTAAGTACAGGAACATTATCGTTGACATCTTTAACGATGACCGTTAAAAGAGCCGTCGCTGTACGCGGTATAACACCATCATCAATGGCCAATATTTGCAGCTGATGTCGTTCATTGGTCTCACGATCCAAAGATCTTTGTACACTTATAGCGCCCTTATCACTAATAGCAAATTGACGTTTACGATTGCTGGCCCGCACTAGTTTATAGCTAACTTGACTCTTGCCTCCCTTATCGGCATCGGTGGCTTTAAATTGTTCCAGTATGGTGCCAATTTTTGTGTCCTCGTATAGCGACAACTCTATGCGATCTCTTTCAAAGTGGGGTGAATTATCATTAATATCACGCAGTTTCACTACCACCCATGAATAGGCCAAATGATATTTATCACTATCATTGTTGCCCTTATCATTGACTTGTATGCGAAAACGAAAGCCACTGCTTTGCATAGGATCTTCATAGTCCAAGGGTTCTATGATTTTCAAGGAACCAGTACCATCAGTATTACGTACCATAGCAAATTTATCCGAACCCAGGCCACTGTTGGGTACCACTTTATACTGAAAAGCATTTGTTTCATCTTCATCCTGCACCGTCACTGTTAGTATGGGACTTTCGGATATATACGTGCCATTCGTTTCATCCACCTCCGTAAACCATTCGTCTTTGGTAAACATAGGTGGCATATCGTTTAAGTCCCTTACTCTAATCGAGGCAGTTCCAGTACCTTTGAGGCCACCGCCATCCATGGCCACTACTTGTATCGAATAGTCTGGCGTTCGCTCACGATCTAAACAACAAACTGCTGTCTTAATCACTCCAGTATCTGGTTCAATTTCGAATATTGGTGCTCCCGTCTCTTCTTCAATTACATTTTTCTCTATTGAATATATTAGTTTTGCATGTGTGCCCTCATTGGGATCATCATAATCTACAGCTGACATGGTCATTACTGTGGAACCGGCTGTGCCGTTTTCCGTTACGTTACCGTGATAAACGCCCTGAGGAAATTGTGGTGTATTGTCGTTGATATCTTTAAGATTAACTTGTATGTCGGCATAGCCGACGAGTCCTTCGCCACCCTCATCTTGAGCGAATACGGTAAAGCGCCATTGTGGTCGACCATTTGGCTGATCGCGATCAAGGGGCTGTAAATAAGAAGAAATACAAATATTTTTAATTTTTAAAGATTTTAAATTCCTTTTTTAAGTTGTATATGTATATTTTGTGCTAGATATATGTATGTAGCTTATTTCAAACTTACTTAGCACAAAACAAAACTCATACACTAGATGAAATCGAAAGGTTTGTACTAAAAATTCCCTTGTTTATATGTTTATTTTAAATATTAGTAATAAAAAAAATAATAAAGAACAACATTATATGTCGACATAACCACACTTTTACAAAAACATACAAAACGTACCACTTATCCATGTATGCATATATGTTACATGTATATGATTTTAACCAGTCTCCTGATTTGTTTAAGTACTTATTCGTGTTGTAATTTTTTTTTAAATTTTTATTTGATATAAAAGCTTATCATGTTAACAGGATTTTCGTCTGTGTTTTGAATAATCCTTGTTTGTTTATGTCGTTTTTTTTTTTTGTAAATACAATATTAAATTTGACTTAATATTAAAAAAAGTTTTTAGTTTGAAAAATTTTTGTAAGTTAAAAACCAAAATAGAGTTATTAAAAACATAAATTCAAAGAAAAGAAAAAATTCTAAATAAATTTGTCTACATAGAAATTACATTTTTTATTATGCAACAATCCATGAGAGTAATTACTGTGGAAGTAACTCTTTGTTGCCTAAAAAGCTTCATGCTTTTTATTTGCTTGAAATGGTCCCATAGATATCATCAATATACATAATTACATAATAAGTATTAGTTTTTTTTTTTTACTAATACATTTGTTAGCATTTAATAAAGGCCCAAAATTGATGTGATTTATTTAGATATTCAATAATAAAAGAAGGTAAAAAATCTTTTAGTTTTCTATAATTAGAAAGAAAAACTAAAAAATATTGGCAAAGTTGATATTAATTATTAAATGAATATGACTGTTTTTTATGAATGTGAGTTAACTTTTTTTATAGAAAAAAGATTTAAGTTTTGGAATGTAATTAAGGATGAAATATTTAAAACCCATCATATAAGACTGCTTAGTGCTTCCTGCAGCAGCGTAGACTTAAATTTGTTCTCTAATATTCATATGTATTATTTCATGAAAGTATGAAATATACTCCAAAAGCTGAAATTTTTCTAAAGACTTATGATTTTCCATTGTACCAATATTATGTTTCTTTTCATTTGATTTAAAGTAGGATAATGTGGACACAGTTTGTAATAAGAAAATTTTCCATATGGTTTTTTGACAATCAGAACATAGGTCATTGTATTTGGCTTTTACAAAATCCAATGAACATTTTACGACTGGTAAAATAGTGCTTAGCTACCTTTAAGAGCCATATAAATAAAATATTTTGGTTCTGCTAACGCTACAGTCGACCGAAATTGTAATCATTCTTAAGTTTGCTACCTTATTCTTGAAATTACTATATCTATGCCTTAAAACATATTTACAACATTTTAAAATATATTTTCTATAAAGTATTTCACTTTGTTCAAAACTCAACATGGTTTTTCTCTTTTTTAAAAAAAATTTGTTCAATAAAATGTCTACTAAAGACATTTTACTTCTTATAAATTATGTATTTATTTGTTTCCTGTCGAGTACAACATTCTTAGATGTTAATCATGTGTCAGAGAGCTAAATGTTGGAAAGATACACTATATATTTCTTCACTGCTATAATTCCCTTGAAAAACGTATACATTTTCTTTCTTTTCACTTTTTCCACTTACCTTTAAAACAAAAATATCACCCGTTGTGCGATTTATATCAAATTTACTATTAGCTGTGTTGTCAGGATCTATTCCCTGACCGGTGAGAAAATATACAATATTAATGGGCCTATCTACATCGCCGTCGGTGGCTGTAACCTGAAAGAAAATAAATTGAAAAGAAACAACAATAAATTTATAACAATAGCAATATATATTAGTAAATTGACAATAAACGTTATAATAAAAAAATTAATAAATTTAATAAAAGTAACCAGGGGGCAAATTACGGCATTCGATATCGATCGAAAATAAAAAATTCTAATTAGAATTCCTATACCAAATGCACAGAAAACTCGATCGATCGAACAAAATTTCATTCGATATCGAATGCCGTAATTTGCCCCCAGGATGCATACAGAATACTAACAGTCAGTTGCTTTAAAATACCTTTTTTAGAAACTGTTTTTTTTTGTTACATAATGGTGTAAACACAATTGGGACGAACGACGAATTT
>NDXZ01042407.1:0-12628 GCA_003055125.1 Paykullia maculata | reverse complement strand
TGACCATATTCATTTATGTTTTTTCTTTGCGTGTATAAATGACAAAAATGGAAAATAAATTAAAATTAAAGAAAAAAAGCAAAATAAAATATTAAAGAAATTAAAAAAAAATAATAAATAATTAAATAAATAAATAAAAATGTTTTATTGTTTATAACTGTAAGAGGGTTTTTAGAGTAAAGAAAATGTGAGCATAGGAGTTTTTTGACATACGATCATGTTCGCTCACGAACAAAAAACTTGACTCGCCTCGCTTACAAATGCTCATTAAGAAATTTAATAATTAAGCACACACAGACTGTTTTTTGTCACGATCACTCTCTAGGTAATTCCCAATGTTTACTTTTTATACATATGTACATATATGCATACTTATGTACATACACATATGTATATATTTTGTAACACGGATATAACACGATTTTTTCAGGTAATAATGTCATTGCGGCTGTACATGATTTTGTCTGTATATTTACCAGAAATTTCTTATGCCGTTTAAGATTATTAACTGTCGGTTTTTCAAATATTAGCTGGTTTCACGTGTTTGAGGTGCAAATAACCAATCAACTAAACATATCAACATATTAACATTAGGGTTGGGCAATAAATATCAATATATTGATATTTTTTATATATCAATCGATATATTTCGTCGATATTTTAATTTGTAATATATCGATATTCGATATTATTTCTTGCAATTTTTTTCGATATTTTTTTTCTCCGGTTTTGTATTTCATGTTAATAATCTGTGAAAAATTTTCGCCATAGTTAGCATCAATAGACTGTTATATGTCCCTATTATGGTTTACAACTCAACTCAGTTGAGTAAAAATTAAAACAACCCAACTTTAAAACAACTTAACTTTTTTTTTGGTATTACGAATTACAACTTATTCCAGTTGAAATTGTATTGATGTTGCCAGTCTTAAAAGTGACGATTTGACTGCTGAATAAATAGCTGATGCTATTGTGACGAAAAAAACAAACAAAAAATCTTTCAACTTTTTGTTTACTAAACAACTGCTAGTTATTAGTTGTAGTTTTTGTATGTTTTTGTCAACCTTACAAACACAAGTTGGGTTCCATAATACCGAATTGCAAAATTTCAACTGAAGTATAGTTGAGTTGTAAACCATAAAAGGGGCAATAATTGTTGTATTGACAACATTGACGAGAAAATTATGGTCATATACAAGCTATGTGCAAGTCTTTAGCAAAAAGATATTATCTACACCTGTAACTGTCAAACTCCATGTGTATACGCGTTAAAGATGCTCTTATTACAAAAGTTCAAGAAAAAATGGGACCTTTAGAAAAAAATACTTTTTTGTCTGCAACAATATTATATCCCCGTTTTATAACAATTAATTTTACTTTGCGACTTTCAGTTTTAAATGCAATGCAATAACTCAGAGGTCAACGGTCTCCAGTTCATAGCATAATTCAAACAGCCCAAACGCCTGAAAACTTTGTCACTTCCTTAATTTGGTCTGGCCTGGAAAAGTTGATATCCCTGTCGTCAAAAACTGCGTTTGCGGTCCCGAGCTCTGGATCTAAGCCAAATGAGCTAAAACAATACTTAGATCAACCCCTGCTTGAGAGAAAAGCTGATGAAATTACCTTTTGTTATATAAAGTGTGTTTTTTCTGTATTTTATGAGTTTACGAATAATATCGATATATCGATATTTTCAGATCGATATATATCGACCGGCAATAATATTGAAATAAATATCAATATTTTTTTTGCATTTGCCCATCTATAGTTAACAGTGCACATCTATAGAAAAAGTCACGACGTACGCACACCTCTGGTAGAAGGTAATTATAGAAGAACTATTTAGGCATTTTAACCCTAACGAGATAAACTTTTAAATTGCAACAAAATTGTTTCTTTACAACATTTTTTGATTATTTAAAGAAAATCCATTAAAAATGTTGGATGGTTACCTTCTATGAAAAACTTTTTTCTTTTTATATATGTATGTATATTATCTTGATATACTATAGAGTGTTTAAAAAAAAAAAATTTGCAAATAATTTTTTTGAAACAAAATATTTTGATATATTTTTTTAAAAGATTTTAATTTCATTAAGTTTTATAATTCTAATTTTTCAAAATTTATTACTGAAAAACTCTCTGTCCGCGAACATTTTAGTAACAGAAAATTTTTCAGAAAATATTTTTAAAATAATTTTTGGATAATTTTTAATCAACGCGTCTCTAATACATGTCTTTGTTATTTATATTTCTAATTGCAGTGATTGCAGACAGGAAGTCAATGCATACTGCAAGTTTTCATGATATTTGTGTTTTTTTTATACCAAAAAGTTTGCTAACTTTTTAATTAAAAAAATGGAGCTAAACTATGGACCAACAATATAATTTTGGGCAAAGATATAGCAAATGGTACTGTTCCTTTGCATTTAGAGCCACTCTGTATACATATATAAAGGTTTCATGATGATAATTTTTTAGTATTACGAAATCGTAACTTGATAAATATTTCTTCTAGGACAAATAATTTAATAATCATTCTGCGAATAGAAAGTTAAATGTTTTTCTGTATTTTTTAAGAACAAAAAAAATTGGTTTCTTTCAATTTACATATATTTTTTTACTTTATTTTTATAATTTGTTAAATTTTTTAAGTATTATAAGAAGAATTTAAGATATCTTTCTTTATATATTCATACATAAATCAATTTTCCCTTGTACAAAAGTTTCATTAAAATATTTTAATTTTTCTTTATCTATTAATGTTTTTTTATATTAAAAAAATTATTCTAAGAATATTTTTGTTTAAGTATTATTATCATTTTATTTAAAAAATATTATCTTTTATTATTGCAATATAAATATATCAATTAAAATGTTATCTTCGGCAGCTTAAATAAACACGAAATAAATGTACTTAAAATTTACATAAATATTTCTTATGTAATAATTTATAAACAAATTCAAATAAACTACATTGTGATAATTAGTCAACATGCGTTCAATTGTCCAAATAGAGATGCAGGCCAACACACACACGCACAATATAATAGTAATGTAAATAAAGCAATACAGAGATACATGCATATATAGACAGATAACAGAATGAATATTAATATAAACCTAAAAACAAGGACAAAAATATATAATATTTACAAATGCAAAATAAACACAATTTCGGTAAATATATACATATTTGTGTATGTATGATGTAATTTTGGTAGTTTAACACCATTTTGAGACCGCTATTAAAATGTTTTGTTTTAGCTTAGGGCGCGCAAATAGTAATAATTTATAGCACATAATTATCTAGATATACAAAAGCCATAACAGCTAAATAGTGAAATAAAAATCAGCTAAAGTTAATAAAAATAAAAAATACATAAAATACCAACAATAAATTTAAACAGCAATATGAGATTTCTGCTATACTATGAATATTACAATGAAATACTATTTTCTATAAGGCAAACCAATGGGAAGGAACAATGGGAAATTAAAGTAAAATCAATTTAGTGTTTAAACGGGAAGCAAATTCCTTTCAACACATACCTCACTTTCAGTACCCTAAGGAATTCTTACTAAAATTAAATCTCAGGGACATTAGAAAAAAAATTACACCCATTTCTTATGTAGTATGTATTGCTTAAACATAATTCTTTTTTCAGTTTTTCATTCGATGTCACATATATTTTCAAAAACGTTTAACTTTACTACCTTCTAACTGAAGAATCAAATACAAGTTTGGAGTGAACTTTAATATTAAAACTTTTTTCATTATCTTTGATTCTTGTAGCACAACAAGATAAAAAAACTGTTTTTGTTGCCATTAATTACCAACTAGAAACCCATTTCCCCAATATGTTGTGGATATAATTAATTTAGGGGACTTTTATTGGCGCTAGACCAATTTCATAATGAGCATAACAATATATACTTTTTAATTCTGTGTTAACATTAAACTTATATACCTTATGACTCTTCTTTTTTAAAATTTTTATCGCTAAAAAACTTAATTATAAAGAACTTTTCTATTACAATATGGCATTGAATAGCATTTAAACTTCTCGCGATTAAAAACCCATCCTGGTGAAATTTACGATTTTGAATTATTTTGGTCAAAACAAAAAAGGCTTTTGAGTCAGTGACGAAATTTTTTTATTTTATTAGAAAAGTGTTTAAAATTTCCATATTTTAAGAAAAATATATTCATGTGTAATATAACTAAATAAATAACTATTTCCCTGAATGAAAATAATATTAATCTTATAGTGTCCAAATCGTGATTTTGTGTTTGGTTATTTAAATGTAGAATGTTAGAAAAATTTAAAAACCATGTTGAATTTCTGCAAGTATTTTATTGAACATTTTACAGCATTCAGGCTGCTTTACATATTTATATCTATTGCATATGTATTGCAAATGCATGTATGGACTTTATCTTATCTATTATCTTTTAAAAAGGAGCTGTTATGGTCCTTTTTGTCTTTTTTGGATTAACTTCAATAAATTTTCGAGAATCTTAAAACTCTGTGCCTTTGTAGTCTAAAGTCTGCTTAACTTTTAATTGTTAAAACCATATTCCATAAGTTCACCATAATGCTAATGCTAATGCAATAAATTATTATTATTTTATTTTATTCTTTTATTATTATTATTATTTTTTTTTTTTGTGGATTTATTGACTTAAATGTATATGTAAGTGAGTGGTATACTTGTTAAGAGCTGATTAAATGGTATGTCAAACGTGCGGACGTGTATTTATAGTTTTCTTATCGTTAAATTCATTCTCATTTGCATTCTCACTCTCCTTTTATATTTTGCACTCTTTAAATAATATTTAATCTAAGGATCTATTTTGAGTTCGGTTGTGTTTTTTTTTTGTTCTTTATTTTGTAATAAAGAACAATGTTTGTTAAAATATGTAAATATGTGCCTGTGTGTGTGTACGGCTGTTTATTTGACTAAATATTTGCGGTAATTGTTTTTGTTATGCTGCATTATTGTTTGTAATTTTTGTCATTTGCATTTTTACGTTGTTTATATTAAATATTTAATAAATTATCAAATTATATTGTACCGCTTTTGTGTTGCTTTATTATGTTTTTATTTTTGCTTTTAGTAATTGCAGTTGTTATAAAATATACATACTCTATACAAATATATATTAATGTTTATACGTGTGTACATACTTATATGTGTGAGTAGTAAAATTTCAACAGTGCTGAAAAAAAGAAGGTTTCAAAATTTGTAATTTTTTTAATTTATTTTTATGTCAATTTTGTGGGGCATTTAACAACTTCTAATATTATTAAAAAAGTTTAAAATATAGAAGCCTATTGTTTTGTAAAACAGTCTTGTAATTATTAATCTTATTAAGAAAAGTGATACTATTAAAGCTATTTTTTAGCATGCTTAGACAATTATTCTAAACTATACAAGCCTTACGATAGGCTTTGAATTAGACAATTCTATTCTAGCATGATTTTAAAACTTTATGAGTCAAATAAGCGTTTTTCTATTTATCCAAGCATTCGTCCGTCTGAATCATTAAAATAACGTTAACATTTATAAGCCTATAAAAATATTATTATCGAGGTAAAATTATTTGCAAACTAGTAAAGATATTTCTTTTCAATTCTGCAAAGGTCAGACCTTACTCACACAGAGTAAGCACATATTGGTTAAATTTATTTTATAGTTCTACAATTGGTTCTAATTGCTAAAAACATTAGATTGGGCCAACTACCGGAATTTATTAATAAAATTTTACCTAAATAATGCTTTCACAAAAAAGTTTCAACTTAAATTATTTTGTAATTTTTACATTTTGGTAAAAATTATTTTATGACAATACTTAGCCGACTTTAGCGTTCTTACATGTGATTTTTTTTTTAACTTTTGCTCTCAACTGCTTTAGAGGAAATATATTTTGTCTGCATGTTTTAATTTTTAAATCTACAAACTACATGTGGTTTGCATGCAAAATATTACGTTCAAATTATTTACATTTTTAATTATGACACTTTTGTTTTTGTTTTAGAAATATAGTTGCACATGTAAATATTTTACAAATTATGGTAAGACACGCTGGTTTTTTAACATATAAAAATAGAAAAATTTATTTTCTATTAGTTTATCAATATACTCTGCTACGAAAGGCTGCGTAAATTATAATTAATTTGTCATTTTTGATTGAATATCACAAGGGAATATGGTGCAGGCAACAACATAATTGTATATGAGCATATATGAGGAGGTCAATAACAAAACAAATGCAATTCAAGTTTAAAATAAATTAATAGAATTTTATTTAAAGCTAAAACTAATAATTCCAATTGTAGTTCATATCAAAACGAAACGTTTCCAATTTGGTTCATAACAAAATGACATTAATACGATGGTCTGGACAAAATGCAACTTTACAAAATTTGTTATCTAAATAACTAAAAAATTAATTGCCAAATAAATAATTTTATAAACGATTTGTATTGTTTCTACAAAACTGGTTAAACCACAAAAACTGTTTAAAAAAATTAATAAATATTTTTGATTTTATTTAAATTTATTCATTTATCTAAAAAACTGTTTAAGTGCAATTATTGCGTTTTGTTATAAACCTCCCGATATGTACATATTACATACAGTGGATCACTGCCTTTTTTATGCAGTTAATTTTTTCTGTTTAAATATTTAATTAAAACAACACCAACAAAATCAAAAAATAAGTTGCGTCATTTAAAAGAAAAAAACGTGATTTTTTAGCAAAAAATTCAAGTTTATGCAAAAACCAAAATTTAAACAACTAAATAAATAAAAAATAGGGAGTATCTTTGCACCTCACAGCTTATTTTATGCAGGCACTTGTTACTAAATAATAAAACTTACGTTGCATATTTCTTTCGCTTTTCTACTTTTGGTAATGTTTTGCGTTGAATATCGTACAAAAATAAAATAACAAAAATAGATTTTAGACCATTTCAAAAATGGCCACTTACAACAGAAAAGAGCATAAATTGTAAACATAAATGCTTCTACAGCTCAAAAGATCATTGAACGCTTTACTAATGAAAATAATGTGCATAACCAAAGCAGAAAAGCACAAAATAAAATTTTTAAAGAACATGATGGGCTATATATTTTAAGAAAAAACAAGCTTGCTTGTGCCACATCTTATATACCCTTTACCATGTGTGGCATATGGTATAATTTTTTTTAAATATATTTGTAGTTTATTTCAAAGCTGCAAAACCATAATTTTTTTGTGTAAAAAGAAAAAAAAATGTTTTGTGTAAAATAAGGTCTTTTTTTATATCTTAGCCGGTTATTGATGGATCTTGACAATTTTGAATACAAATTTTTTCGAAAGTATTTCCAAAAGTTTGATACCACATACAACCCTATGATAGCTACGAAAACTTGATTTCAACCAACACACGGACAGACGGATAGACGGACAGACAGATAGACTGACAGATAGACAGAAGGGGATATATAAATGGCTAAATCGACTTACCTATCTTTAAGGATCCAGAATATATATACTTTATAGGGTCGCAAATGAATAATGTAGAAATTACAATCGGAATTTTAGTTTTCCATTGTAGTTTTGATTCCATGTTGCTAAATAGTTTATATGTGGTGTTGTTCGTTTTTATGTTTATATATATATAATCTAACGATTTAAAAAACTTTAATGATTCGTATATTTTTATTTAATTTTTTTTTGTTATTATTGCTGACCTGCTATATGTGTTTATGTAATTTCCGTATGTTGGATTTAAAGTAATAAAAAAAATACTGATGGCAAGTTCTAAAGAGCCATTTTATATTTATTTTTTTTTTGTCATTTGATATTCATTTCATCAATATTTTCGAATATGCATTTGTATATTCTTTGAGCTTTTGTTCCCATCCCTTTACTCAGGTTTCTATTCAAAGAGGAGCAAAGGTCGCGAACGCTCTTGTTGGCTCTACACCCAGAGATTTAGATTTGCCTTTAAAGGCTGCGCTACCTCTCCATGAGTGAATCGTCACCCAAACTCTTGATACAATCATCACTTAGTATCCCAAAAAGCTCAAAAGCATACACAAATTTCTCATAGAGGCTGGGCTATCACTCCAATAACGGACCTCGAGGGTAAGCGAAAATCGTGCTTAAAGGCTAAACTACCTCTCCAACAGGTAATTTGTTTAATGTCTTTTCTGCAACATACACTTTACTTTAACGTGTAACAACAATATATTTAAGATCTTAAACGCTTGTTAAAATTTTTCATGAATTATTATTTGTCTACAAGAATTTTTAAACCTCTAGCATAAACTTACTTTCAACAAAGATAACATAATAGAAATATATTTACATTAATTTCCAAATATGGCCCCAAAGGTTTCCTTTGTTTTCTTTGAGTCATCAGGTTCGTGTCAAAATGCCTAATTCTCATTCACATAAGAATTATTGTTCTTTTATATTTGAATGTCTAATGTCAACCTTCAAAGGTGTTGCATTACTCTCTTAAAAATTTGCATTTAAAATTGGGTGTATGTCTTATATGATACGAAAAAAATAAAGATTAATTTATATTTTATGATTATATCGGTATCATAATTCCGCAGTACAATAATGTTGTTAAGAAAGTATGTATTTCTTTCAATAATAGTATGTGAGAGTGATAGGTTAGATAGTAAGTGTGTGTTATACTTATGTATGTGGAACTTATAAAAACTCAGTTTTTGTGTATTTTTTGTCTTAGATAAATTAGAAATATATAATTTACCAAATCATCTAATAAACTTAAAATTAGTAACAAATTACTTTCCGTTCCTGTTAAATTTGTTATGTATTTAGTTTGTTAAAAAGTTTTTATTCCAAAAATTTCCACCTCAGCTGACGTTTTAACGCAGTTTATAAGACAATGAAATATTTAAAAAAAGTTCGTCTTAAATGGTTCAAAGTTAAATCCATTAAATTTCTCTGCGAGCTCTGTTAAATTTATTACCATCTGTCTGCAATAAATTTTAGCGTTATTTGCTTAGTCTTTCACTAACACCTATGACCTCTTGTGATCTTGTTAATTTAATAATGTTCACTCTAAAAGATATTTAAATGTGTTTTTGTTGTGCCTTTTGTTGAATCATATTAGAGCTTAAGAATTTTCCGTAAAATTACTTATTGTTGGCACGTTTTCTTGTTATTTCCTTTTCTGGCTCATTCTGGATGGCAGTTCTTGTCGGCAATTAAATCCTAAAGGTAATTTACTGAGTACTTGTAGGAGAGTATCAGGACGTCGACATTAAATATTATTGGTTGTAGTAAATTAACAAACTTCTCAAGTAGCTTTATTGACCTGGAATACTTGTGCTTTTATTACTTTTACTTTTTCGTTCGTTCTTTCAAACATACATACATATAAACATAAAAAACTTTTCTAGTTTAATTTATTTTGCCTTTTTCATAGATATTAAAATACATAGAGAACTTTTTTTTTTGTTTTTTTCCATTGGAACTTGATTTACTAATATGCATTTCTCATTAAAGTTTGTTCGTAGACTTGTACGTGTTTTACTAACGTACTTTTGCTATTGCTTTTTCTTGTTCCATTTGCAACGGCAGGTTTGTTATTGCTATCATTTATGCCATTACGTTCTAATGTTCTATACAAAAATGTAGCAGCATTTATTTACTGGTTGTTTTTCATTTTTAATTACCTAAAGGAAGTCCTTTATGTTCTTCTGTCATTTATTCTTTAAAATTTTTTTTCTATTACATAATATACCTACAAACATACACTTACATACTTACATACATACATACATATATATTAAGATAAATAAATGTATTTTTGTGTTTTTACAAACAAGCATTCTATATGAGTGACTATTTGCTTATGTGCAATTAATTTGCTTTTTCCTTCATTTTTTTTGGGGCTCATTTATTTTTTTCATTCATTACATTTATGTAAATAACCATATTCGTATGACTTTGAATAGTCGAGGCGTAACAAATGTAATTTTAAAAAGGATGTTGTAATTTCATTAACTTGATGTTAAAGGGTAAAATAAAATAGCATTTCTGTGTAATTCAACGTTAGTAAAGAATTTTATTGTCCTTAACATTCTCATAATTTTTAATTTTATATAGCATTTTTTTAAACCTACCGCCTTTATTAACGCTTCTTAAATTATTGCCTGCCACTTAGAATTAGTGGCAGTAGTTACAGGTAATAGGCAACATCTGTAATAAAACCTAATAATATTTTTACACGGCGGACAACATATTTGATCCATTGTTATTTAGAAATCCCTTGAATGCAATACTTTTAAAAATTATAAAAATCATAGATAAAACACCATAAGTTAAAAATATCGATAAACAGTTAAAATGCAGACCACTGCATTTGGTTCTCATTTATTTGTCTTTCTATATAAGCTATTAGCTGTCATGTCTGATGTAAACAAAATGAAAATTTTATTACATGTTTTATCTCAAAAACCTAGAAGTTCATCAAATATGTAAGCCACAAATCAAAAACAAATCATACCTGAGAGCATGGATTTAAGCTTTTAAATACGCTGAAACTATTATAGAAAGTTTACTGGCAAAATAAAAAAAAAATAATATATAAATTAAAGAGATAAATCTGTTCGTAAAAAAATGTTGGTGCTTAATTTTTATTTGGACTTTAGTTATTGCTATCAAAAGCCAAAAACCTATAAACTCGGGAGCAAATTTCGGCATTCGATATCTATCGAAAATAAAAAATTCGAATTGGAATTCCTTTACCAAATGTAAAGAAACCTTGATCAATCGAACATAATTTCGATCGATATCGAATGCCGTAATTTGTCCCCAGAAATTATATTTCGTCGAAACTAAATGTTATATTTTTTAGCTCATATATACAGTGACCGTATTTTGTTAATTAAAATACAGAACAAAGAAAAGTGAACTATTGCTTTAATTTTTTGAGGTACAAACAAACAAATGTGTATTCATTTAGATACATTAATTTTTTATAGAAACAAAAATATGTTGTACAAAAAATACAAAAATTAACAAACACTTAAAAAAGGAAGATAACAATAAAATTGTTGACATAAAAAATTCACACATACATATTTACATATTACAAAAAAACACAACATTTTTTTTAGAAATTTAAATAGCCTTTTTGGTCTCTCTGTTTATTCGAGATTTTTTTTTAGTTGTCCATATGTTATTTAAAACAGAAAATACCCTTTCGATTGGAATATTTGATCACTTCTTTAAGATGTATAAAAATGGCTACCGAACGCTTTTCTGCAGACTTATTATTATGATTTTTTTTCTAAATTTTTCTAAAGACGTGTAATTTTTAACAAGTATAAACATTTCGAATAATTATTTTATAATAATAATTAAACAAGGATCAACATCTCTCCATGTGGAAATTCAACGCAAGAGAACCCATTTTAATACTTCAACTTATTGATAGATTGCATCCCAAGGTAGATTTCAAAAAGTTTTAGCGTCGCTACAACAAATATTAAACCACATTAAAGTTGTTGTTGCAAAAATACTTTAACAATGTCAAAATTATTGCTGCTAACTGTTTTGGTAAACAAAATAAAACAGCAACTTTTTCTCTTCATATAATTTTTTACACAAAAATTTATATTTTGCAGCTTTTGGATAATATCCTTTAACTACGGAGGTGGTAGTAAATTTGACACTTTCTTAACTTTTTCTTTAATAGCTTTTTTCCATCGAACTTTAAAAACTTAAAACTCTTAGTATCTGCTTAATTTGTTACTTTTATTATTCAGTTGTGTTTTGGCTGCGGTAGGTATTGTATAAGCAAAAAAATCATGATGCTGGGGTAATGTTGTTTTTTAAAAAAATATATTTTACCACCACCTCAGTATTAACGCAAGTATTTAGTAGAAAAAAATACCACGCGTCCGATTTAACGTAAGGTTTTAATAGAATAATTTTGACCACTCCTCCAGCTTTTGATATTTATTACATAATTATAAAAAACTAAACGAATTTAAATATTAAAAATTTATGGAAAGAAAATGCTTTTCTTTAAAATGTATGTGAAAATGTATCTATGTTAAATTATTTTTGAGAAAAAAAATGGGTTTAGGTGGTGCAAATACGACAAACGAATAATTATATATTTTATTTAAAAAAAAAAAAATTCAAAAAAAATGTTGAAAAATCATATTTTTTTAGTAAAATAAAAAGGGGTAAAATTTACCACCACTTCAGTGACTATGTCCAAAATGTTCACCTCCGTAGTTAAAGGATGTACAAAAACGTTTGTTATATTTGTGTGTAGGACATGCTTTCCGGCTCATTAAAAAAAATTTGACTTAGTGGCTCAAAATCCTCAGAGATATGGTCGACAAAATACTTAAACCTTATAAATATAAATACTTACTGCTTATAAATACACATATACATTAGGGTGAGTAGATTTTTCTTATAAAAATACGTAGGGGCGATTAAATGATTCTACGAAAGAAACTAAACAACAATGCTCTAGGAACCATAGGTCTCAAACGATTTTCGATCCCGCGCAAATTCGAAAATATGTTGTAAGTTTTTAAAGCAATAAATAATTGTTTTATAATTTTTTTTTTT
>NDXZ01042403.1:0-11159 GCA_003055125.1 Paykullia maculata | reverse complement strand
AAAAAAAAAAAAAAAAAAAGTTTAAATTTGTTTAAGCTGTTCGTAACGTAGAAATGAGCTTTTATTTAAAATGTCAACGTTTAACGAAATAAGCAGATAATTTGATAGGGTTACAATTCTTTACTCATATTAGTATTTTAGGGGTTAACAAAGCGAATAAAAAGTATGTTTACAAATGGTAAGATGGCTAGATGGCTGTAAATCTTGCTCTTAGTTCGACATTAGCTAAGGTACTTAAAGCCTGTTTTAGTTAAACAATAGTTATCATTTTAATTTATAAATAGTTGACTAATGACTGTGAAATTCGGCCTAAAAGTCGGTTAGGATAACAATAAACTAATAATAATAATAATGTATTGTAATTTAGCACCAGTGCAAACATTTTATTTTTCGTTCGTAATTTTGGCATAAATTTATTTAAAGTTGCGGTAGTCAACCATTTTTGAATTTTTTTTTAAATTTTTTGGAAATCAAAAAACCAGGGTATATTAGTTTACCTGGTAGTCGTAGTTTAATAGCTAATTGTTTTTTTAACCTCTTAAAATTTTAGCTTCCGAACTTTATGTCTTTCAAAAGTAATTGTCTCTCTTCTTTCGACGATTTTAAAAATCAAACTTCATCTACACCATGACAGAACCCTAACAGTCTATTAGTATTTTGAAAATATCTTCTCAATGTAATTTATATTATAATCTGTACACAAAATTGCAAATCAACAGCAAACAAAATTTAGTTACAACGAAATAGTTTTTTCCTTTTTTTTCATCAACAATTCTAAATTGAAACTCGTCAACTAAAACGAAACAAATTAAATCAAAACAGAAAAAAACTTAAAATGTTTGAGAAGCAAAGTGATGAAAAAAAAAAACAGTAGAGCAACATTGATTTTTATTCAACTTTTTATTTTTATCAAAACAACGGGCAACAAAATGCAAAAACAAGTGAGAAAGTTGTTAACTGAGAGCGAGTAAAAATATTTTTCCACAAAGTATGACTAATTCCCCCGTTTATGTTCACCACTTGACACAAGTTCATAAGTGGATAGAATAATTTTTTTTTTAATTTATAAGATTTTTTAATAAAAAAAATAGGTTTACTTTTTTGCTCTAAAAAACAGATGTCAACTGAAAACAAACAGGTGTCAAAGTTATTTGTCATCTGTGATGAAACTGGCAACCGTATACTTGTGTTTAGCATCTGGCAACGCAACTAAAGTACAATTGTTCACAATATTTGGCCTATTAGTAATATAAAGAAGGCAATACTTATTACCTGTTTTACATATTCCAAAATATTTATGTAATTAGGAAATTATTTTTTTTTTTACACTGAATTGAACTTTTTGTATGTAAAATGTAATTGAAATACGAGTATTTATAGGTCAATAATGAATAATACCCATGAAGCGATTTTAACCAAAATTATAGGGTTGTAGATGTTACACTCAATTAAGCAAAATCAGCGCACCTACCATAATTACCACGCAGTTTAAGTGTAAGTATTGAAAAATTGTTATTATTTTAGTTAGCTAACATATTGGTCAACTTAATATCCAACTCATATTATAACGCATAATGGCGTTGCAAAGTTTGACAACTGCACTATTAAAGAGGGTGAAACATCCATATGCCAAAATGGACCAAATCATTTTGTTGCAGCGTGGCGAGATCAAATCGGTAACTCCAATCCATTAATAGTCCGAAAAAAGATAAATTTGGTTTTAATATCATTTTGTTTGTGAGCTCTCCAACTATGTCTATATAGCGTTTGCTGCCTTTTATTAAACGAGTGCACAAAATCTTTGTTGATGAAGCTTTCTGTAATTATTCAAAAACTTGATGTAATAAAGAAACTTATACACCCTTAATAGTTCTCATCTTAGACAAATTTTACAATATTTAGCTATTGTCAAAGGAAAGTTAAGTGAAAACAAAAATTATTATGGATTTGGCATAAAAATATGCAGCTCATATTAATCAAAAACTGCACAACATTGAAGCAAAAGCACGAATTTAAATAACTATTTATAACAAATGTTAAGAATAATCTGTCAAAATATTAAACCAGATATATTTGTTCAGTTTTCGGGGGCTAAAGCCCGGCCGTGCTTTCTGTTGGGGTTTAAACCGAAATAAAATCTCTAGCTGTCACTGTTGACTGATGCTGGTGGGAAAAAAACTACTGTTTTGTTTGGCTAATGTTACTCTCGCTCCTAACTAACTTAATTTAACATACATACATACATACTTGCATACATATATGTAAATGTATTTAGATAAACATATCTACATACATATATTTCTATACACATACATGTATGTATGTATATACATACATACATACATATATTTTAAGTAACTGCTTGTACATTAATATAAGTAACATACTAACTAACTACAAATTTATTACTGTTGTTGTTTCTGTTGTATATGTTTTTTGTGCTTTGTTGTTATAATTTTTGCGAGCTTCAATCAGAGCTTAAAACTGATGGCGCATACCGTATAGAGATTTAGTCGTTAACGCACGATCAATACGTGCATTACAAAGTATATTTGAAATCGTTAAAAGATATTAAAAATAAAATAAATATAAAAATTAAATTTGAAAAATAAAAACAATTTGTAACTGTTACCTTTTCGATAAAAAAAAAATTGTGCAGTAAAAGAAAAACGTTTAAAAATTAATAAAATAAAAAAAGTCAAACTATTTTAACAAATATTAAAAAGTGAAACAAGTAAACATAAATAAAAAATATAAGTTGATAAAAATTAAAATAAATAATAAACTTGTTAATGACTGTCCATTAAACGTCATAATAAATATACAAAACAATTTTTTTTAAACGACAAAGTGGTAAAAAAAAACTTGCATTGAGGTTTTGAATTACTTATACAAATTGACAAGAAAAAATATTTCTGACATTAATTGTAAAAAAGAAACCATTAATTTTATTTTAACAACTTAAAGGCAGTGACAGCGACAACAAGCAGGGCAGAAGAAGTAAAATAAAAAACAGACATTTGTGTTTAAAACTGGCTTTATCTGGTCTTAAGAGACAATTGCAATAAAAACGACATAAAACAACAGCAGTTACAAGATAATTGTAGGTATTTTGTTTATTTTTTGTTAAAAAAATTATTACTTCTAATTGTTAGTTTAAATATTAGTGGCAAAAGAGAAAGAAAATTCTCAATATTTTGCCAAAATGCAATTTATATTTGAAACTGACTAACGGAAACGGAAGCACATACTTAATAAAAGTGTTTGTTATACGGCATCTCTATAGTTTTATATGATTTTTTTTATCAAAAAAACAATACAATTATTAAATAATATCTTAGTATTATTTAATTTATTTTATTTTATTTAATTTTAAGGTACTCCTAGTGTGTGTGTTTTTATTTTTTTTTAATTTACCTTAAATACTTAAAGCCTATAAGGCTAGAAGAGGTTCTTTTAAGTATTTAAAGGAACTTTTACTACTAAGATCTAAAACAAAATTTATTATTTAAAAACAAATGTATTGTAAATAAATATATTACTAGCTTGGACCCGGCCTGCTTCGCTACCCCAAAGTGGCTGCTTAAACTTTTCACTTTTTCTACCACGTAAATTTTATTCAAATCGGAGCAGCTTTTACTAATTAACAGTTTTTCCCCTTTTTTATACTTACTGTTCACGTGTTTCAAAAAAGTGTCAAAAACGTATTCTTATTTTTTTAGAGAAGTGACGATCATTTATTAAATTATGTCTCTATGTTTATGGTTAAATAGTTACAATGGCCCCAAAAAAGTATCAAAATAATAATATTCACCCGTTTTCACCCCCCATGCACCCAATTTTCAAAATAAAGTACCAGACACCTATCTACTTATTTTTTTTAGTATGATACAATGCCTTTTAAATTTTGTTTGTATCTTGTTTAGTTTAGCAGATATAAGGTTACCGATTTTTTCCCTTTTATACCACCTTAAAATTTGAATTTCCAAAAATCCTTTCTTAGTGAATCTATACAACAGGACAGCAACCCACAGTCCAAAGTTCATGTCTCTAGCTTTATACGTTTGGGCTTTGCGATAAGACATATTTTTTTAAGTTAATCGAAAATTACCAAAAAATGTGTTGGCAAAATATTCGAGTTGTGATTATATTTATTAAAAAAATCAAAAACTCCTTAATATTGAAAATAAAGTCAATATTGAAAAAAAAATTTTTTTGAATTTCTTTTATGATTTCTTCTTGATTTTTGGGGTAATAAAAAGGAATCCAATACAAATCTAGTAGTAATGAACATAGACAAATTTATTAGAAACTTTCTAAATATGTATATAAATGTAATATATAATATATAATGTATATAAATTAGTATAAAAAATTATAAAGAAAAATAAAAAGTTAAAAACAAATTATATATTCGACAACACCGAATTTTAAATACTCTTAACTAATAACAACCCTTTTCCTTAGTCTATAAATTTGTGTTAAAATCACTTCTTCTGGAAAAAAATACGTATTTAAAAATTAAAAGATATAAAAACAAAAAATAACTGCTGTTACCATTAAACAAATTAGAAAAAGTTTTTTTGATACTTAAATAATATTATGCTCGAATTGTACAGAACTGTGTAATTTAATAGCAGCACAAAATCATGTATTGTGGGGTATTTGTTTTTTTAAACTAATATTTTAAAAACTTTTATTTTGGCTGTACAGATGTATAACAATAAATAAAAATAAACATATATGTAAAATGATAGGCATATTGATATATTTCGTTATATTGGAATTTTCCAACTTTAAACGATCCAAAACATGCAGAGCAACAAAATTGGAGTTTTTTTATACGAATTTGATATTATCCACCTGGCAAACTTTTACACTTAGAAGATGTCAAAGACTTGTCAATGTGCACGGTACTGTTTATACAAAATTAATTAAGCAAATAAATAGAACAAATTTAAAAAAGAACTGGTTTAATTTGAATAACGTTTAACTTTTATTAAATTTAAAATTTTGAACTAAGACTGTGTGCAAATACGCTAAATATTTTTTTAAAAAATATTTGCCAATTACAAGTTTCGTAGACTAAACTATTTGAAAAAAATAAACTACATGAATGTTTTATGAACTTTTAAAAACTGGAAATTTGGAATGTGGAAAGGCAGGCAATTTATGTTTTTTTCATAAATTAAAGTACAGACAGTTTTATAAAAAATTTTTATTTGTAAATTTCTATTTATTTTTTTTTTTACATAAATTTGGTAAACATTATTATGCCAAATAAAAACCAATAATAAATAATTTGGGTTGGCAACCAGTATAAAGTTGGTATTTAGTGTTTACACTGATTCGGAATGTAACATAAAAACCGATTACAAATATTAAATTTCGTTACCCCTTATAACGGTGTTCTCATTTCGGTTGTAAAAAATCATATCAGAAATTTAGCAAAATGCAAAAATATTAATTTATATTTATCACTTGTTTTAGTTAAAAATCTTTTTGTTAACTTGACACAATAAATATGTGAATTTTGTAGCCACAGCAACGGTGTCAAATGCAATTTTTTAATATTTTTTACATTTCAATAAAAAATTCTCTTAGTAATAGTAAAAATTTTGCTTTAAAGTTTTAAAAGCAAAAAAAATTCAATTTAAACTAAATATTAATAGTAGGGCAATAAAGAATTCACGTTTTTATTAACGTCATTAACCATTTTAAGAAGAATCTTTTAAAACTTAATTAATTGGGTGAAAACTATTTGTTAATTAATTTCTCTTGAAATAAAATTAAAATAATAATGCAATATAGGTGCCACGGTTGACTAGTTAGTAGTGTGCTAGTTTTCCAGTCTGAGAATTGTAGGTTCGATTACCGCTTATCCGTTACACTACAACGGGCAATTGTCTTTGTTATACTGCTCTGTTGAACAATTTAGAATACAATTTGTAGTTTTATTGTAATATTTAATAGATAAATTAATATAGTAGTAATAATAAAAGTTAAGTTGTAAACAAAATAACTAATGCTATTTTACAAAGCCTGGAATGACATTTTTAAGTTAAGAATATTTAATTACTACTAGTTATTAAAAAAAGTATAGCCTTTTTCCAAATACTTTTCTAATAATTAAAACCCTTCAAGCCCAATTATATGCAATCGCAAAAGTTATGTTAGCTTTACCAATAATACAGGTGGTATTTTAGGAGTTAAAACACATTATTAACGCTAACAGCAAAATGTTAGATAAAGGCAATATTACTGCAGTTATAGATATTTGTGTTTCTTTATGCACATTATAAAACACAATAAAGGCAATCTCGAATTAGAAAATTGTATCAATTATATTTAAGGGATTCACAAGCTAACTTATGATATTATAATATCATATGTCCTAAAAATTTAAAATTGTTTAAGTACTTTGTTGTTGTTTTCTCTACGGCTAAGGATAGTTAACGTCAGCACAATAAACATAGCTGTCGGAGTCATATTATTTTAGGACACGTTTAGTATGAAAAGCAACTTAAACCATTTTAAACTTTTAGGACATATGACATTATGATATCATAAGTAAGCTTGTGAATCCTTCAGTCATATATTTAACTGTCCTATTTTGTAAAACACTTTACTTCCCTTAAGAAATATTTTCATATAAACCTTAAAAAATCATTTACAATTTGTGTAATAAATATTTTTATATTCACATTTAAAAACAAAAAAAAATATGATAAATTCATTTGTAACACATTGGAATATTTTTAAAACTCAGTCAAAATTTAAATATATTTATAGTTCTAACAAAAATCTTGGACATCCTAACTTTTTCCGTCCGCCTAGATGCGTCTCTAAAGCAACGATAGAGCTCAAACGGAAGAAAGGAGATAGGGATTGTTGTTGTTATTTATGCATTATAATGCAAAAATCGATTATGTGTGTATATATCTACACTCTAAAACACTTTTGTTGAAAATTAGTTCGATAGTAGTAGGCAACACTTTACCGAATATTATCGACCTAAAATTAGACAACTATTTTTATAAACATTTTATTGATTTTTAAACAAATATTGTTTAATTTTCAATATTTTTTCTTTAATGAAAATGCAAAAAATACATGTTTTTTAATAATTTATTGCAAAAAAAACACATTTTTAGTTATGAATATCAAATAAAATAATTGCCTATAATTGTATTACTGCCTGCTAATTAGCGAATGACTGTTTCTTTCTTAGATTTTTTTTGAAAACATACATATACTTATGTATATTAAACAAGTAGAGACTTGAGGTAGATATAAATGGGTGTTAATTACTTAATAGCCTTAAGCACTTCTGGTGGTGTAGGGTATTGAAATGTTATATGTATTTTTTTTTTTATTTGCTGAGTAAGTTTTGTTAATTAAACAGTTGTACCGGTGTGTAAGTTTCGGTACCGATATAACTAATAAACCGTTACTAAAACAAATTTTTGAGTTATAATTAATTTAATACAGACCCCGTTAACGATACTGTAATTTGTTTTAATTTGTAAATGTACACTTTTATATATAAAGTTGACAGTTTTGTTGGAAATTTAGTATACGTAAGTTTTAGTTTAGCGAATTTGCCCCAAGCCTTAGAAAGTACTAAAAACTGTGTTAAAAATAACATGAAAATTGTATCCTTTAAGTCAAAAATATTGCTGATACATGCAACAGTCGTTGAGTCCACGCATGACCTTTTAAAACTAATAATATCAATATAATTCTTTTCTGGTTACATTTTTTCTATTTAAATAACATATTTCTTCATTCTTAAAAAATATACTTAAACTAGCAAAATTGTTTTTATTTTAATAATTATTTATGTAATTATTAAGTCTAAACCCATTAATAAAAGTTTATATATGACAAGCGCTTAAAACCCCGGCTCAAACGCGTCAACGAATGATGTTTCATTGCCAGTAAAAAAAGTTTGTTCCATGAATATTAATTTAAATGTAGATAAAAAAAATATATGCATAAATTATTATTTTTGTTTAGCGGTTGATTTGATTGTTTTATATAGAGTAAGCAATTAATTATTATTTCTAACTTAGTCAACCTGCAGTTTAATTCCTCTTAATTAGTTGTGGCTTAATTTATATACCAAAAAAACAAGTGAAAAGAGAGGAAATTTCTGTTTAAATTTAAATTAATAATTTAAAAAATTTCATCTTAAATAGCAGCTGATTTAAATATTTTAAACTTGTTTTTTATTGAAATAAATATGTATAATGGTATTCACGTCATCAAACATATTTTTTTTAAATTTCGAAAATAAGGGATAGCGTAAATAAAACGAAACGACAGCATCACTTTTAATTTTGATTAAAAAATTTTTTTTTTTCAGTTTTTAAAAATTTATTCAAAATAATATAATAAAAAAAAAAAATTAATAATTTTTTAATAAAAACAATTTTTCTTTAAGTAGTTTTTTTATGTGCAATTAAACACACTTATATTTTTTGGTGCAAATTATTTTATGCATAGTTCTAGTGTTTAAAAAAATTTGACATTTTTAAAAAACCCAAACTTATGAAGTGAATACCATTAATATTCAAATTTACTTCCGCTCTTAAAGTGACGATACAATATTTATTTAAAACTTAGCACGGTGATTTTTTTTTTTTATTTTGGCTTCAAATTTATTTAACATAAGCCTTTATAACATGATTTTAAATAAAAAATCGCTTGAAAATTGCAAAGTGATAATAAAATATAAATTTACTTATGTCTGTTCTATACAAGTTCATATGCATTGAGTTCTTAAGACATTTAGAGGCCATTAAAGTTTAAATGAAGTAAACTAAATGTTAAAGTTTATAATTAAATTTGTTATGAAGTTTTTGCAATAAATGCTGTATTTTAATTTATTTTATTACCGGGTAAACCTGTGTTTTTAAAACCAACTAACAAAGAAATTTTAAGACAACAACACATTACAATATGCAAAAGTTTAAAACTTTTTATTTGTATCTCAAAAACCCCAAAGTGTATGTTGGCCAAATATATTTTTTATTATTTCTTTTGAAATAAAAAATTAAGCAAATTAGTTCTGTTAATTATAATAATAAAAATTCAAAGTTTTTTTTATGTTTTTTAATAAACTGAAAAACACCTCGGTATATTAAAAATATTACATATATATGCTTAGACGTTAGAATTATATAACACTATACCAATTTTAAATATTTACTTAAAAATCATTAAAATAGCGTTTACCAGATACGATTTTTCTTCGATTTATATAAAATGATTTTAAAAAAGCTTTATGAAAACCATGGATAGCATTGCGGTTTCATATTTCTCCTATACTACTCTCTTTTAAAAGGCGTAATTTTAAACTCACAAGTTTATTTTCTATTTAATATGGAAATCATTGATGAGTATTTATAAGTTATAATTACATATTAAAATGCTTTTAAGTCGAATATGATATTCGTAAGGCCCTATTACTTTTAAGTAAAATAATGTCAAGGTAATGTAATTAAAAAAAAAAATTACTGTTGAGGGATTCACAAGCTAACTTATGATATCATAATATCATATGTCCTAAAAATTTTAAATAATTTAAGTTGCTTTTCACACTAAAAGTGTCCTCAAATAATATGACTCTGACTGCTATGTTTATTGTGCTGTCGTAAATTATTCTTAGCCAAAAGGAAAAAGCAACAACAAAGTACTTAAACCATTTTAAATTTTTTGCACATATGACATTATGATATCATAATTGGCTTGTGAATCCCTCATATATGTATACTAGCCATATATTTGTACGTTAAAGTATTTTAGTAACTGGAAAAGCTACACTTTTTAACTTAGAGTTTACTTCAAGACATTAATTACTTAAATTTAATTAATAAAAAACGTGTCCTGTCACGAAATTTACTTTTTATTTTATGTAAAACTTTAAAATAATAATGTAATTAATTCTTAACATATTTTTATGATAATAACAACAGCTAAGTTTTTGCTGCATTATTTTAAAATAAAAAATAAATAATTTGTTTCAAATATATTCTACTTTTTTGTTTTAATTTACATCTCAAGGAAAACAAGATAGACACACCAAATTATTTCAAACCACTATTTGGCCAAAGAAAAAACCTACACACAACAGACACTTCTAAGCCCAATATTATTTTTAAACATTAAAATTTAATTATAAAATATATTTTAGAGTTCTAGATGTAAAATAATTTAAAGCACTTGCAGAAGAAAAAAAACAAGGTCATTGACAAGAACATTGATCTTTAAAGCATAAATAATGTATGGGTTTTTAAATAGTTTTGAGTTTCTTTAAAAAATTACGCTATTTTCTATTAATGTTTGTATTTATAAATATAAAATCACGTGCTTAAAATTTATTGTCTTTTGGAAATTTACAAAAAAATATTGGACAAATTTTATTTCTACTAGATTTTTATATGTTTATTCCCGTCGTTTCAGTGTAAAGCATGGTAATCAATTATATCAGTTTAATATAATTAAAACACTTGTCAATTTGAAGCTTTGATTTTAAGTAGATATGGGCACCGCTCACCGTGACAAGCGTGAATAATGCTTTATCACGCAAAAACACATAGTTGTTTGTTTTCATTCAAAAAGTGGCTATAAAAGTGATTACATAAAAAGTTTACATTGTGAGATTGTAAAAGTAGAATTTTAAAGTCATTGTTTTGTTTTCTTGTTTGTTTTTTTATTATGTATTTAGTTAAAAATCAAATAGGCGACGTTTGGAAGTTATAGGTGGTCGTGCTTTTCCTTTTGAAATTTCTTAATAACTGACTACATTGGTCAATTTGTAAAAATTTAAATTGGAAAAATTTGTCAAGTTATAAATATAAAAAGGTACTTAAATTAGACAGTTGGTATGGATCATAGATGTTAAAAAAAGATGTATAAAAAATTTTAATTTTTACCATTTATATTTTAAGATGAGCTACTGTCTGATACCTCGTTTTAAAATAAATTTGTATAGTTATCTCGCGACAACGTGAACTTAATAAAGACAACAGCCTTGGTTACCGTTACCAATGGCAAACATCCGCGACAAAATGTGTTACAATTAAAATCAGAAGAAATATTTTTTTTTTTAAATAAAAAAAAATTTATTTTACTCATGTTATTGTGTCTGTTTT
>NDXZ01042401.1:0-17547 GCA_003055125.1 Paykullia maculata | reverse complement strand
ATTATTTTTCATAAAAAAAGAAAGACATAAAATTATGTATGTATGTGATGTTTAAAAAAGGTTTAACTTGTTATACCCTACACCACAAAAGGTGGACAGGGTACTGTGTTGGTTTTGTAATAAAAAAAAAATTCCCCATGCCTACTCGGATTAATTGTGACCAGGGGCAAATTACGGCATTCGATATCGATCGAGTTTTCTATACATTTGGTATAGGAATTCCAGTTAGAATTTTTTTCAATCGATATCGAATGCCATAATTTGCCTCCAGCTAAGTATCACGTTCCAAATCGAATAGGCGATGACCGCCCGTCCGTCTGTAAATAATGTTAACAGACGTTCTCAAACAAAAAGATAATCATTTTCTTTGTAATGCACAAAACTTGTTGTAGTCAAGAAAGAACCCTATCAAATTTAATTAAATCCCGTCCATTAATTTACCATAAAAAACTTGCTCTTGAATCGGATTTCAACCACTTTTTCACTTTCATTGAAATAAAATTAACCATAAACGTGTTTTATAAAAACGTAAATGTACTTAATGAATTTTGGGTTGATCAGTCCTGACTAATTTAAAATGTCGAAATCGCAATAAAAAAAATTAACAAAAATAGTTTTATATTGTGGTATAAAGTATAAGATGCTGGCCTTGATTGACTAAAATTTTTACTTGTTTGAACTTTAGTTATGATTTTTTATAAGGTCAATAAAATATATATAAATATATAAAACTTGTGTAGGTAAAAAATATTTTTCTTTTTTTATTATACATACATAATTAAAATAACTTTTTTAAAAATTAAAGATTTAAAAAAATGCAACAGAAAAATTAAAAAAAATGCATTTTTGTTTAAACAGTTGCCAGAGAGTTTGTCCCATGAAATCCATTTTTTTTTGTTGCAATCATAAACCGATTATATTAAAATTTGGAGCAAAGATATATTAATCTTGAAAGAAGCAGTGGACAATTTTTAGTGGGGGTGACACTTCTTATATAAATAAACCTAATTTTTTTAAACTCCGCTGGATTTCAAACGGTGGCTTTGCTGACTGTTTGTGAAAAGGGACCTTTTTTATTTTTATGCAAAAGAAGTATGTATTTTAAATAATATGATGTGGCATGTCAAGCTTACAATTAACTGACAGGTACGAGTCCATAAGTATAAAAGAGAGAGAGAGAGAGAGAAAACTGTTTTTGCGTAAAAACCATTAAATGCAAACTTTAGGTTTGTTTAAAATCAGGGGGCTGAGAAATGTTTATTTCAACAAATAGACGGACACCGCTAAATTGACTTCCCTATTTATAAGGATCCAAAATATATATATTCTTTATAGGGTCGCAAATGAATATTGTAGAAATTATAAACGGAATAAAAAACCTATATACACGCTTGCCACATGTGTGAAGGGACGCACATTATATTAAAAAAATTTAAAAATCACCCAGGAAACCTAAATTAATACATTTTTTAATCTTTTTAGACCTCTTATACCAACAAAGGACTCAAACCAGAAGTCGGCAAATTCCTTTCTTTCAATCACCTAACTTTCTACGTCGGCAATGCCAAGCAGGCCGCTAGTTTCTACACCACCCGCATGGGTTTTACGCCCTTGGGCTATCAGGGCTTAGAGACCGGCAATAGACGTTATGCCAAACATGCTGTCAAACAAAATAAAATTGTGTTTGTTTTTGTCTCGACCTATACCACCGACGATGAAGAACACGGTCAACATATCATGAAGCATGGTGATGGTGTTAAAGATGTAGCCTTTGAGGTTGAAGATATTGAGGGTATTTTTAATTTGGCCAAAGAAAGAGGAGCTGAGGTTGTTAAGGAATTATGGGAAGAAACAGATGAATATGGTACCGTTAAGTTTGCAACCATTAAAACGGTGAGTTTTTAATGACATAAATAATAAATAAATTTTAATTGTTTTTTTTTTTACAATCAGTATGGTGATACGACCCACACCTTTGTGGATCGCAGCAACTATCGTGGCGTTTTCTTGCCCGGGTTTAAAACTCTACCTAAAGATGTTTTATTGCAAAATTTACCTCCCGCAAAATTAGATTTTATTGACCATGTCGTCGGTAACCAACCTGACTTACAAATGGAAAGTGTAGCCGCCTGGTATGAGCGTATTTTACAATTCCATCGTTTCTGGTCAGTGGACGACTCACAAATTCATACCGAATACTCGGCTTTAAGATCCATTGTCATGGCAAACTACGAAGAGACTGTTAAGGTGCCCATTAATGAACCTGCCAATGGCAAAAAGAAATCACAAATTCAGGAATATGTTGAATACTATGGCGGTGCTGGTGTACAGCATATTGCCCTTAATACCAGTGATATAATAACGGCCATTAAAAATTTGAAAGCTAGAGGCATGGAATTTTTAACGATACCTGATTCATACTATGATATTTTAACAGAAAATCTTAAACACAGTCGCACTAAGATTAAGGAAGACATGAAAATTTTGAAGGAATTGAATATACTTATCGATTATGATGAAAATGGTTATTTGTTACAAATCTTCACCAAAAATATGCAAGATCGTCCTACACTATTCTTGGAAGTTATACAACGTCATAATCATAATGTAAGTTTTAATTCAAAATTGAAAACATGAAAATTCATTAATTAATTATTTAATTGTTTTCCCTTACAGGGTTTTGGAGCGGGCAACTTTAAATCTTTATTTACCGCCATCGAAATTGAACAAGCGAAACGTGGCAATTTGTAAACGTTTTCTTTTACATAACATACATATTTTTTCTTTTCATTTCGGTTTACTGGATATACAAGCTGATATTAGGCCTTTAACAACCTGTTTATTATAAAATTAATATAGATTTATTTTAAAAAAAAATTTTAAAACATACTTTTTTTATTCTTTGCTGCTATCCTTAAAACGTTTATCGATTAAAACTTCATTTCTTGGATCATCGGCTTGAAAGGAAAGTATAAAGGGATTCCAAAAGTCTTTAGGGGTATTTTGACGCATCATATTGTCTGGATTATTATGACGTTTACATTTATCTAAATGTTGCTGAATTTGAATATCGGTTAAACCTTTATCCAAAAAGTTAATTAACTGAAAAAAAAAATTGAAAAAAGTTAGGAAACTTTTTCAAAGTCCATACTATATACATATGTATGTGTATATTTATGATATTACTTACTTTTTCGCAATCTTCACAATCTATATTGAAACGTTGTTTAATAGATAATTTTTTGTTAATTTTCGATTCTTGAAATTCCTGTTTTATAACAAAGGGTTTAGGCATAAAATCTTCATTTTCGGTATTCTGTTTATCCGATGAAAGTAAAGGATTTTGATTTTTTGTAATTTTATTAGAGCTGCTGCTAGTACTACAACTTGGTTGCTCCTCTTTTGTTGGACCAATTGTTTCTTTCTTGATCTCTTGGGTATTTTTTTCTTGTTTAAATTTCTGCAAAGGGGTTATATCACTGCTAGTTTGAGTCTTATTTTGTGGTTTCTTAAACACATCCTTAGATTGCTGTTTTTGTATGCTAGAAAAATATTTGTTTCAAAATTTATTTAAGCTCTATTAGCAGTTGTAAAACTAAATATTTACCATTTGCTTTCATATTTTTTAAGTTTTTCCAAATTATCTGTACTGCTTTGCTTCATTATATCGGCCAATAAGTCCATGGTATCAATTTCTGGCTCATCGTTACATGTATCATCCACAAATATTATATCCTGAGTACCCGGTGTTAGCATCACAACACTCATCGAATCTGATTTATGTACGGACAAACCTAATTGATCATTTGGCAATGCAGTACAGTCCGTAGAGGTTTCATTATCAAATTTCAATTTTTTGGGTTGCGTTTTTTTGAGGAAGCCAAGTTCCAGCGTAGAAGAATCCGCCTTTTTGGAAGGGGAAAAGTCAAAGACAATATCATCTAGGGTCTTATTAATCGTATCATCAACTTTTTTTGGTGTTACGTTTGCTAAGGCATTTGTTATGTTGTTGTTGTTGTTGCTGCTGCTATCGTTGTGGCCGCTTCTGTAATCTTGGCAATAGTTAAACTTGATTTTGTTTGCTTTTTTTTTTTGAGTTGCAGCAAATTTGTTTACCTGTGTGTCCATGAACGGCCAGCTTTTAAGTTTTTAATCTCCGTCACAGGACTAGCCTCGATTATATCTTCTCCAATATCGGACTGAAATTATTATATGTAAATGCAGAACACTTTAACAATTTAAGCTATTAAAATAAAACAAATTTCAAATTATAATGAAAAAAGGCCGTGTAAAACTTATTTTGGTTTAATAAATAAAACAAAGGAAAATTAAAAAAACGATAGATTTGTTTACAGGATCAAAACTCCTTTGAAATACTTCCACTAGATCTATAAATGCAAAGTAAACGATTTTTGGGATAATACTCACAGAAAAAAAATATTCATACAAACAATTTTATTGAACATTGCAGTTGTATTAATGGCTCCTTGAAAAATAGCCCCAAAGTGAAAATAAAAAATGGCCCCAATTTTTTATATTGAAGACAACAACACGAAAATTTGGGCCCATTATTCATTTTCAAAATTGGGCTGATTTCAAAAATTAAAAATTTTTGTAAATGGGTTCATAGGGGAAACGAGTAAATGATAAAAGGCCCCAAATTTTCTTGTTGTTGTCTTTAATGTAAAAATTTTGGGCAATTTTTAGTTTTCCAATTTTGGGGCCATTTTTCCTTCCCTTTTAAACTCCTAACTTTTTTGGAGCTTTTTTCCGTGTTTTTTAGGGTAATTTTTCATTTACGAATTTGGGTTATTTTAAATTTTTTTTTAAATTGTCCACTGTTCTGCATTTTGCATTAAAAACGATCGTAATTGATATTAAATTTTATGTTTATTTTGATCGTTTTAGTTTCATGTACAATACAGAAATGTGATATTTTTTGTGAATTTTTTTTAAGGATTCGTTGCACAAAGAAGTGTGAAAGAATGGAAGTATCAACAAAAAATAAAATCTCTATTAGGTAACAACTTTTATTGCTTATAACTTAACATATGTATACTTACCTCCCGCAAACTTTCATCTTTTGACTGATTGAAATGTATTAAAGATTGTTTCATTTTGCTAGGATTAGGTTTCTTCAACGATAAATATGATCTCTTATCCATAGTCTTTTTACTCTCACTGCAAACTTTATTTTCCGATGCCTCCGAACTGGTAGGCTGTAAAAATTTTACGGCCCAACATTTTTCCATCAAGCTATTGCGACCTTTTGTGCGCCATTCAGATTTAGATCTCGCTAAACTTTTATTGCTGCGATCTTTTAGTAGATTGTCCCTTTGTTTATTTCTTTTAGGGGAGTGTTTGTACCGAGGACTCTGCACCATCTCTGAAGAGGAAATAAAACTAACATCGTTTTTAGTCTGACTAAGGTTTGAAGTGTCGAAAAGCTGTTCACTATTCAAGGCCACATTCAAATTGGGTGCACCCATAAGGCCATCTTCTGTTAAACTAAGATCGGAGGTGACATGGTCGTTCTGTGAAGAGTTAGGTCCCAACCAAGAGTCATCATTGTGTTTTGATTTAAAGCGTTTGGCGGGCTGTTGATATTTTTGCAGGAGTTGCAGGGCTTTATTAAGCTTCTCATTGCGCTCCTTTACTTGCTGAAGTTCTATATCGCGATGTTGTAAAGCATTTTTAAAATCTAAGCAAATAAGGCGAGATAGTTTTTACAAAGTTCTTTTAAGTTAAGATCATTTAACTTACAGGCATAATGTTGTTTTAATATGTCCAAAGCATTTTCAAAGCAATCTCCATTTTCCGCGGAATTTGGTTGCTTATTACAAGCTTTACAAATCATGTTGTCCATATAAATAACAAACTTATTATTTAATTATTAAACAAAATACCATGATCTGCCTAAACAAATATATGTATTTATAACTTTTTGATTTTCACAACAAATGTCCGCCACAATACTAAATAAAAATTATTAGTTTGTAATAAAAATAAACGTATTAAATATAATTGCGATATCTACAGGTTTTCTTTTTCTAATTTTTTTGTATAAAATTTGACACTATTGTTTTTAAACTAGTTCATTTTAATATGTGGTTTGACAGCGCCAGTAATTAAAAACACATCAGCTAAACTAATAAGTTAACCTTTATTTATAAACACAACTAAGCAGTGTTATCATATCAGCGCTTTTTATATTTAATTTAGCTCTTTATTTTTTGATTTTTCACTAGTTTTGATATTCAATACCTAGAATATTTTAAACATTATTTTCATTTTTTTTAAATATTTTGGTAATTTCATTTGACTAAATTATACAAAATTTTCTAATATATTTTCTTTTTTGTAAATATTTTTATGTATGGGTTTTGACGTCTGATATTAATAAATTATAATAATAAACTAAAATAGTTAATTGGTAAATTACATGTCTTGGCTATCACCTTTTGGAATATACCTTGATATATAAGTATTTTATATATATCAATGTTGGCATCAAGGCGAATTAACATTAGATGGTGGTGAGATTACAACAAGTAAAACTTTGTTGTATATTTCGTCAAAAAAAACTGTATGAAACAAAGCAAATTTTTGTAAACAAAAACACAAACAACCTTTGACAATTCCCGTAACCAATGCGAAAAAACAGTAGATCAGCTGGCTCAAGGCGAATTTACCTAAGGTGGTGGTGAGATCAACACCACCTAGAAAGGCGAATTTATATACCTATTCGCCTTTCCACCAAGTATATGAATTCGCCTTGGTTGACATTTTACACATATTTTAATAGTTGGCAACACTGTTTAAGCAGCTGGTAAATTTTTTTATTTTTGTAGTGTGGTTATGTTTTTTCCTTTGCACTAAAAATAAAGTTATTTAATGAAAATATATTTTAAATAATTAAACACAGGATGTCTAATATCCGAGAAACAGCCGACAAGGCTTTAAAAATGTTACGCACCTTGCCGAGAGTACAAATTGGTAATTTAAGACCCAATCCAAATTCTAAGCAAAATGTAAGTCAAGACTGATTTAATTAAAATTTGCCGGATTATTATAAAATATTGTTTTATTTTTTAAAACCAAACCAAAGAGTAAAATGGGACGTGCTCAACATGGTGGTGACAAACATGGTGCCGGTAATAAGGGTTCAGGTCAGAGACAAAATTTTATGCGTCTTGGTTATGAAACAGGCAATACCCCCTTCTATATACGTTTCCCCTATGAACCCTACTACAAGGGCCATCACTTGAGACGCCAATATCCAAAAATTTCACTTCTGCAATTGCAAGTCATGTTGGATACTAATCGTATTGACGCCCAACAACCCATTGATTTAACTACTCTATGTAATACTGGTTTAGTTACATTTAATCCTGCCTCCATGGAATTTGGTTTTCAATTAACCGATGAAGGTGCCGATAAATTCAAATCCAAAATATGTATTGAGGTGCAGCATGCCAAGGAATCGGTTATCGCAAGCGTTGAGCGCAATGGAGGCGTCATTCGCACAGCTTATTATGATCCGAGAAGTTTACATGCTTTAAAAAACCCTGAAAAATGGTTTGAAAAAGGTGTTCCCATACCCAAGAGGTTACTACCACCCCAAGATGCTGTAGGCTATTATACATCGGCTGAAAGTCGTGGCTACTTGGCGGATCCAGAAGAAATAAGTAAACATCGTTTGGTGTTGGCCCAAAAGTATGGTTATGAATTGCCCAAAATCGAAGAGGATCCCGACTATGAAATGCTAACAACTACGAAAGATGCTAGACAATTATTTTACGGTCTGGAACCTGGTTGGGTGGTTAATCTTATAGATCAAACAATAATAAAACCAAAAGAAATATAACAATAAAACGCCTAATATGTTTTAATATGTTAATTAATTTAATTTTTTTAAAATTAATATTACCTTCCAACTTTAAATATTTCAATAATTTACATATATATTCAAGTTTAAGGCATTTAATAACCAACAGAATTAAACAGAATTAAATCAACTTTAGGGAAATAATATTTCAGTATTGGAAAAAGAAGAAGCCACTTAATAAATTATCTAAAAAAATTAAGCTCGAAAAATTGTTATTCTGCAAACAACTTCTCTAAGAATCTTTTAGCACTTCTATGCAGCTACACTCAAAACACATAATCTTACTATATACATATGTAGAAGATTATAAATAAAGCGGCGCAATATGATTCAATTTTTTCTTTAAATTTTTATGTCATTATATGCTTACATTTATAATATATTTTAATCTTTATATAAAAACTTGCTGATCCGACAGTTCTTCCATAAATGGTTTCACAATAGCACTTGTGGCCAAGCAAAAGAATAGTCCAAAAAATATAGATATGGGCAATGCCGGAAGTGCTTTACGCCATATGGCTAGTAAAACTAGCGTCAGACATAGACCTACTAAGATAGCAACAAAACAGGCGATTGTAGTGGCCCAATCTCCATAAGATGATGCTTTGCCCACTAATACTGAGTAGAAAATAAAGTCACCAAGACCGAGTTTAATGCCACCTAAATAAGAAAATAAAGTGAAATGTTCAAATCGTATAAACAGAAAAGTGTTGTTATAAAAAATATATTTTATATGTACATAAATCAATTGCTTGTAAAACCTGCAGAATCTTAAATACTTTACAGCAAGTAGTTAAAAGTAGTTGAAGCTAAAAATTTATTTTTGACTTTTTTATAATTGCTGTTTACTATTTCATTTAAATACGAAAGAATATTCGATCTTTAAATCGGATATAAGCAATCTTACAAAACAGAAAACTTTAGAATTTTAACACATTAAAGTCGGAATAAGCTTTTACGACAGCAGAAAACTTTTGACACCTTTATTCCACACATAAAGATCATGAAAAAATGTGAATGCTATTCTGCGAACGATTTGTTATTGTGCTCACAAATCTATTACTTGTCAAGGCGTAGTTAGTTAGCAAGAGCTTAGCTAAGAGTTTAGGTTCGTTTAGTCACGACAACATATTTTTTTAAACGTATGTAAAAAACGACGGACTGCCATGTAAAATACTGTTAAATTGATTAATCTTTCTTGACACTTAAGGAAAAGAATATAATAATTAAAACAAAATACACGAATCAATTACTTACGTTCCTCTTGAGTTTCAGTCATATTACTGCTTATTTGGTTTGGACGATTTTCCTGAGTAGTTACTGTACGATAATTAGTGGAGCGATTGGCGTTATCAGAAGTACTGGCCTGTACCTCTATTTGGCGACGTGCTACACGATCATCTAAATTAGTAGACCATTCTTCGGTAAAACCAGCAGATTCTAAAGGAAACAAACATAACAAAACACTATTATAAATTTTTCCTGAAATAAAATTAAACACAAAAGAGTAGTTGCGCACTACTACACGGAAAAACGAAAGAAAAACAAAGATAAAATATATATTTAAAAAAAGTAAACTAAAATTGTAGAAGTCCTACTAAGAAAAATGAAAACTAAACATACTCCCTTCCACCATAACAAACAAAACCTACTGAAGACAACAAGACAAACTGGTCAAGAGTTTTAAGACATTTTTTGTTGGAAAATATAAAAAATTAAAACAAAAATAAATACCATTTCCGCGCATTTTAAATGTCACTAGAGGCATACCTTCAGGACTTGGAGATACACTTGTACCTGTAAGGGACACAGATGTCGAAGTAGTAGCGGTATGCGGTGAATTGGTTGAATGTGAGTCTGAGGAATTGTTACGCTGGCCCGGCGTATGAACGCCCATAAATGTGTACAATACGGTGGCTATAAAAAGCAATTTAAATAGACAATATTATTGAATAAATTATTTTAAAAAAATACTTACAAGAATAAATTAAAGCTGGAAAAATTTGTTCATTTCTTTCTTGGGCAGTTTCCACCAAAATACGCAAAGGTCCTTTGGGGGTTAAAACCGCAATTAAATCTTAAAAATATTTATATTATAAAAAATTTGTAACAATATGCACAATTTAAATTAATACCCCATATAGAAATTGCCGCCAACACAGCCCAGGCAGTCCACTCGGGTAAATATTTTATAAAAACTAGAGCCATAAGAGCTGAGACAAATATAAGATATGCCTGTTGTAGTTTAAGGGGACTTTGCCAGTGTATAGCTATCATGCCCATAATACCAAAGTTCCATAGAATTAAAAGTGTAGTTGGATAATCCATAGCAACATTATATGCTCTTAAAAGTTCTCTAAGGTTTTTTTTTTATTTTACCATGTAATTTATATTTCAAAAATTGCATAATACTTACTCCAAATACAAATAACTAAATATGAATAGTAACATGAACGATGATAGTATTAACCAGCCATGTATTATTTTATAGCAGCGTTTCTTGTATAATACAATTAGAAATATGGTCATTATCACTACAACCGAGAGTAAAATCAAAGAATTAGCCAAGGCATTCCACAACTTAGTACCCTTATCGTCAGACAGTTCATGAAATGGTGTATATAATCTGCAAAAGTATTAAATTCAAGTTTAGTTTATTTCTCGTATTTTCTTTTTTAAGAAATTTATTTGCAATTCTTTGATTACCTTAAAATGTTAATTTCGATTTACGAAAAAAAAAAACAAAGGGTTAGGGGAACAATATCAATAAATAACAATGTTTTTATATGTGCATACACAAAAAGTAAAAAAGTAGGTATGTATGTGAAATTGTGAACTTTAATTATCATGTAGGTACTTACAAATATGTATCAGTGTAGGTGTAAAACGTTATAGAATTTATAGTGGCTACCACCACCAACATGCATAAGGAGACAGGAGCAAAAATTTTGATAACATGTTGGGCTCCATATTTTAAGCCCTGTTCTTCATCCTCGGCTTCTGTGGCCGTCGGATGAGATCCGGAGGGTGCATCTGGATCAGCGGGATTTTCCTCATCTACATTTCGCAAGCGTCTACTACGTATTTCCACTTGGGGTACATTTAAAATTGCCTAAAAAGAAAAACTAGAATAAAGCCATACAAAAACTAATTTAAGCTGCTCTTACCCCATCTGTTGTATCACGTTGCTCAGTTCCACCATAACTGTTCAGCTGTTCAACCTTACGATTTTGATGACGTCTGTGTTCTGCTCTACCAGTTATTGAGTTGCTACAACTGAGCTGAGGGGCACCGACGTGGCCTTCCATTAGAGGGGTTCTTTCGTCGGGCTCAGCCTCGCTAGGTTTAGTCCTTTTTTGATCCGTGTTTGTTTTTTTTTTGGTTTTTATTAGTAAAAAGCAGCCGTAAGAAAGTTTTAAAGAAAATAATATGGAGCCTCTGTTAAAAAAGTTATTTTTTTTTGATAATTAGGTTTAGTTAGATGCGAAAAATGTTAAAATTGATTTGAATATTGTTAATTTACTTTTTTAATAAAAAAATTACACTGCACTTATTTGTTAAAACTTTCTTGTGTATTAAACAAAATGAATCAACGGTACTTCATCTTTTAATAATTTCATTCATCGGGAAATGTTAGCTTTAAATGGAAATCATACATGGCGTAATTACGAATATTCGAATATTTTTTCATTGTTTGATAAATAAATTCATTACTTCTTGTAAAAAATTTTTGTTTAATATAAAGTTAGATATTTATCTCTTCCAATAGCTGAGTTGTTAATCACACCTGGAACAAATTCGTTTAAAATCATATAATAATTGTCGATATTTGTCTTTATTTTGAGAATAAATTTAAACATATCTACAAAAATCTACCAAGGCTGACATTCTTTTTTGATAACGACTAATGCGCCAGGTTTGAAAAGTTAGTAGCGGCTTAGCCTCGCCGTCTTTTATTACTGCAGCGCAGTTGTATTATAATTACAAGAAGGAAGAACAATATAAAATAACAACAATCAGTGACAATCAGCAAATAAAAACAAAGAAGTTGTATAAATACAATTTTAAAAACTTAAGCAAATTTTCGAATATTACAGTTAATAAAAATGACTGTTATTGCTGGTGGTCACGGTGAACCAAATCCAAATAGCAGTTGGCTAGGTGCTCGTGGCATGTGGCTAACGTATTTGCTAGGAGTGTTATCGGCACATTTGATATTATTGTCAGTGCCGTTTATATCCATACCTATGGCCTGGACCTTAACAAATTTGATGCACAATGCAGTAAGTAACATGCAATGCATATATTTATGAACTTGATTGGTATATACTAACGATTAAGGAATCAAAAAAGTACTAAAGCATTTTTATGTTTTAGGCTCACTTATATTTTTTGCACATTATAAAGGGGGCACCTTGGTTTTCAATTGAAAATGATACAGGTCGTCAATTAACTCATTGGGAACAAATCGATGATGGAGAACAATTTACCGCAACACGTAAATTTTTAACAGCAGTGCCTATAGTTCTGTAAGTGTTTATAATAAAAATACAAACATATAGGTATAATACATTTTTCATAATTAAAAAAAACCTTTTTAGATTTCTTCTTTGCTGCTTGTATACACGCAATGACTCTGATCATTTTATAGCCAATTTCATTTCCTTGGTCATTGTCACTCTACCCAAATTGCCACAGTTTCATGGCGTGCGCTTGTTTAATATTAACAAATATTAGTAAACTTAACCATTACTTGTTTTATAATTTTACTAAAGATTGTGCTAAATTACCTCTTACGTGGAGGTTTCTTGTTTGAAACAGACTGAGTTTTAAAAATCAGATGGACTTTAAATTATGGTTACACTTATAGACACAAAATATATGTATGTATGTTAGGCATTTCTTTTTTCTCAACATTGTTTTTATTGATGTCTATCAAATTTGTTATTAACAAAATGTTATTTTATTTACATACTTTTATAATAATTGATTTAATGGTTTACAAAAATTAAAATTATTTAATAACTGATTTAAATTTCAAAAATAAAGTGTTAAATAATCTGTAATTGTTTTCTTATTTTATCTTGTTCTATGTCAACATAGCAAATAGTTAAAATAATTCCAAATTTTAATAATAAAAATATAGTATGTAAAGGGCTTTCAAACGGTATATGTATGTTTTGTATAAAACGGTTAGGAAATAATACGAAACAGTTTCCATTAATAATTAGGATAATTAGGTAAATTATCATAAATTTGTTACAATTAACAAATTTATCGAAATTTTTGATTAGTAGAATATTTCACATTTTTTTGCTTTTGCTTTTGTATATCTATTTATGTAAAAGAGTAACGTGACTGATTGATTAATTCATTATCGCACAGCTCAAACGGATAAAGCTAGAGACATAATATTTGAACTGTGGTTTCCTTTCCCATTGTATAGATCCATCAAGAATGGATTTTTCGAAATTCAAATAGTTAGGGGATGAAAAGGGCGAAAAATATGGTTTTTCTACAAAATTGTTTCAAACATTTTAATTACGAATTATTTTTTTTATTAGATTATATTTGCTGTAGGGTGTTCTATGACGATATAAGTATGCAATTCATTTCGTTTACGTTCTTTTCATTATACTTAGAATATGACATTGTACTATCAAATGTCAAGCACAAGCTATTTTATAATCTTTAAATTTTCACATACCCCTCTCTCCGCCTTTTCATTACTTAACTGTAAGATTTTTTGTTTGTTTTTTTTTCCAAAGATAAATTGACAAAACACCTTTTCTAACAAAACAAATCTTTCATCTTTCTTTCCTTTGCCTGCTAAAAGTGATAATATTTAATTAAAAACTGTTACTGTTAAATTTATTTGTATGGAAAATAAATATTTTACTGCATTTTAAAGATTAGTGGCTTCCACCCATCTGTGTTTTTTGAAGAGTGTGTAAACAAACAAAACAAGTTTCTACAAAAAATTAGTTGATAAAAAATTATTGCTGATTTTATACCCTTCATTTTTTTGCTTTCTGCTCTTTATGAGATCACAGGAAAATATATGTATGTAAATACATATGTATGTTTGTATGTAGTTTTAACTTAAATCAACAGATGTTTTAAAGTGTTTTTGTGTTTAGTTTAAGAGGCATCAATAATTTTTTTTAGTTGCAATTGAGCATTTCATTAAGACACAGTGTGGAAAACAGTTTTAAAAAAAATATATTTTAAGGTGAGTAAGCAAATACATACATGTATGTGCATTAATGCATTTTTAAACTTTTACAAAAAAAATGTAAAAAGAATATTTTCTGTCAACTTTTATTAAATTTATAATCTAGTGACTGCTAGTTTTAAGCTTTAACTGTAAATAACAAATGACTGCTGTTTTTGACAGTCATAAATAAATTTTTATTTAGAAAATATTTAAAAAATCCATATTCATATTTTCATTTTTGCAAAAACATAAACAAAATTTCTGTAAATTATTCTTATCTTACATAAAATTGGTAAGTTTTTTATTTACCAAGTATATGTATCTTATTTTTATTTACCAAGTATATGTGTCATAATTAAAAACTACATTTTATAAATAAGGTTTTTCAATAACTGATAAAGTTTTGTGAATCAGCTTTTAAGATTACACGTAGAATGGCCATAGAAGCATTTTATCCTAAATACATAACCTACTTTATATTACTTGCAATAACTTAATATTTTAGTTTAGTTTTCCTATCAGGATAATGATAGTGCTTATGATTTATTTACATTGCAGTAGTGCCGAAGAATTTTTAATATACATACATTTATACATACATACATATGTATGTACATAGTTCTTCTTAAAAATCAAGAAAATTATAACTTAAAACCAAATAAAAAGACTGCAGTTGATTACTACTTCTTTACTTTTTAAAAATGTCCGTTAATATTATAATTTTTTAATTGAAAATTCATAAAAGGATAATAAAATTTGCTACACAGTAATCAACAATGGATGACAGGAAATAGATTTACATAATGTTGCCATATTTAGCTAAACTGATTTCCATTAATTGTTCTTTTTAAACAATTGCTTTTTTTATACATATGTATGTATGTATTTTTAAAATGAAACCCCATGATACAATAATAAACTAATTGTATCATGATGAAACCCCAGAAGTTTTAAAAACAATTTTATTCTTTAACAAAAAACCTGTTAAATATTTGTAAATAAATTAAAAAGTGTTATTTAAAATTTTGGCTAAAGCCTTTAAAATTGTGTTTAGTTTTAATTCATTCTTACCTTTCTTAAGCATGGAGAAGAATATAAATAAAAATGTATTTAATATTTTCTTTTTTCAGTCTCTATCATGGTTGTGGTTAAGGAAGAAGATTTTGGTACTATAACCGATCCAATGACTAAACAATCCGCTAAAGTTCGTCGCATTACGTTGTCGAATGATCGCCAAATGTCGGTACAATTGTTAACGTTGGGCGTAAATATTGCCAGTGTACGTTTACCAGACAAAAAGGGTCATGTTGATGAATTATCTCTAAGTTTTGATACTGTCGAAGGTTATTTGGCCACACAACCCGCCTATATTGGTGCTACTATGGGTCGTGTAGCTAATCGTGTAGCCAATGGTCGTTTTATTTTAAATGGCAAAGAAATACAGGTCACCAAGAATTTTAAAGATAAATTTCAATTACATGGCGGTTTTATTGGTTTCGACAGTGTCATATGGGAGGTGGAGAAAATTTTACCGGATGGTGTTATTTTCAAACATGTCTCACCTAGTGGTCATGAAGGGTATCCAGGGGAAGTAACCTGTATCATAACCTGTACCTTAAACGAGGGCAATGAGTTTCGCATGCAAATTGAGGCTACCACTGATGAGACAACCTGTGTAAATGTCACCAACCATGCTTACTTTAATTTGGCGGGTCATAATTCTGGTAAGCTGGGTCTAAGTCAACATACCGTTATGATAAATGCCGACAACATAGTAGACACAGATTTGGAACAAATACCCAACGGAAAATTGATTCCGGTAGCTGATACTGTGTTTGATTTAAAAAAACCAGCTAAAATGGCCGATCGCTTGCCTTTGTTTAAGGATAAACCCATAAATGGCTATGACAATTGTTATTGTGTCATTTTGGATGGCAATAATTTAACACGTATTGCTCGTGTAGAACATCCAGAGAGTGGACGTTGGTTGGAGATCTTAACCAATCAGCCAGGTGTTCAGTTTTATACCTCCAACAATTTGCCAGACGTAGAAAATGGTGCCAAAGCTTTAGATGGTAAAGGGGGAGCTCGCTATGTCAAACATGGTGCTTTTTGTTTGGAAACCCAAAAATATCCTGACTCCATGAATCATGACAATTTTCCAACAATATTTTTAAATCCTAACGAAAAGTACTATCATGATGTAGTGTATAGGTTTGGTAACTGAAAACTTGTAAAAAAAAAATTTAATAAATTTCCAATGAAGATTTACTGCCTGTTCTCACATGAAATTTTGTTTTAATTTTATAAAAACAGACAGATAATCTTAAAAAAATAAAATATGCACTTCAATACACATATGTATGTATATACATACTTATGTTACATATGTAAATACATACATATGTATGTATATTAATCTACCAATTATTGATTACATGTATGATAAATTATGTATAAAATAAGTTCCTTAATATGTATATAGCCCTAAAAATATTTTAAATGTTTTTCTTATGTATGTACATGACTATGTATATTTATAAAATTTACTACTGGTCAATAATTATTGCAAATAAGAGTCTTAACTGAATTTTTACTGGGTAAATTTTAAATAAAATGACACCATAAGTTACTCTTATTTTTCAGTAGAGAGTAGAATTTACAACCTATTTAAAACTATAATATTTACCACGTATAGGTATGTACGTCTTTTTTTTTGCTTATATCTCAGTCGGTTATTTATGGATATTGCCAGTTTTTAATAACGATTTCTCGGGAATATTTTAAAAAGTTTGATACCATATACAATTTGGGGTTATCTGTGGGAGCTACAAAAAGATGTTTTCAACCAATACATGAACAAACTGAGATATGGGAATGACTAAATCGACATCCTTACCTATAAGGATCCAGAATATACTTATGAATGAATATACATATATACTATGTACATATGTATATATATTTGATCAATATATTAAGACGGTAACTCAATTTAATTTTCTCCAACAATATTTTTCTGCAATTAAGATAGGTAAGTGGGTAAAGGAGGTCAATTGTATTAGGGGTCGCTATACAACTTTTAGTGGATTTTACTGCGACATGGTTGGGAGGGCTCAACATCTATCTCGGAATTTTGTTTAGTGTGGTAGCGCAAGTTTGCTTTTAGTTAGTTTTTTTTTTGTTTGTTTAATTGTGTCAAATACGCGTCTGCCGGGAAGGGTTGGGACCACCTGGAAAATAGAAAATGTATGAGCTAGCGGGAAATCTGGCCAGTACAGCCGGTCCGTAACATAAATGGCATGTAGTTTCTTTTTTTGCTGTACAGGAAATAGTATTATACAGAAATCATACATACATACGTTATGTATGTATGTAGATTCAACAGAAAGGAAAACAAAGATTTGGGGCAAGATTGCGTATCTCAATACCCACTTTCATG
>NDXZ01042397.1:0-25168 GCA_003055125.1 Paykullia maculata | reverse complement strand
CCGTAACCATACTCAACCATGTTTTTTTTTTGTGTGTATGAGTATCATATAACCTCATGAAAAGAAATCCAATTAAGTTTAATCATATGACATACAGGGGGAGTTCTGATGGCTAAAACGAATGAGTACAGGATGAGTACATGCAGACATGGAATAATTAAATATGCTTTATGACAAGTGATAGTACCTTAATGACACATTATCATGTCGCGATATCGAGCTCCAGTAAGTATCACTACACTTGACCAGTCAAATCCAAACTCAGCACCAAACAGTAAAACGCTTTGGACTTTAGACTTTAGCTCTTATGCCAATTAAACCTTTTATGTAGGGAAACATGGCTCTTCTGTGAATATTCGCTGTGGAAAGCTTCTTAAAATTTGCAGTTCTTGCAAGTTTGTGAACTTTCATCAATGCTTTTACGGTTTGTTTTTGCTGTAAAGGCTTGTTGTTGAATGATCAGCGTTACCCACTGATATAGCCTCCCTAAATTGTTAAATAATTTAAATAAAGTTGACGATGTAAGATCAATATTGCGTCTTTATGTTGTACGACATTTTCAAGCTGTGGCCGCTAAACTTTCACAATTTTTGACGTTTTTTTTTTAACAATGCAAAAGCGTTGTGATGCCGTGTATTGCTCAATTTTTATTAACTCGTAACTTAAAGCTGACAAAACGTTTTCGTTTCTATGGTTACCGACGCTTCAAAGCTTGCATGAATATATTTTTAAAAGTTCTCTAGTCACCAAAATATTAAATAAATTCTTCATCTATAAAAAAATATTTGGGACCCATGTGAATTTGAATCCATGGTCATAATAACTGGTAATGGTCTTTGTTACTCTGTTCAGTTAATTAAGTTTAATATAGTTTTTAATAACATTGAAAGCTATTAAATAAATAAACATAAAATTATAAATTACTGAACCAACTGCTTTTGTATGGACAAATACTTTAAAAAAATTATCTTATTTTCCAGGTTCAATATCAGTTTAACAACTGGGAAACTAAAAAATACTCCCATCGTGGGTATTGGTCTACATATGCTGGTATCTGTAAATGAGGGTGTTATTGTCTTTAAAGAATGTCGAAATGACAACTGGAGATATTTAAAACTAATAGAATTTGAGACCAAACAGTTTCTCGATATTTTCACCATAATCATTGTAATGGATGAAGAAAATTATCACATTGGCATTAATGGCGAACCCTGCACATTTGTCAAATATGGAATACCCCTGAAACGTTTAAACACCCTTAAATTAAATGGTCACTTACAGAGTGTCAAACAAGTGGATCATCGTCAACATTATCCTTACCCTTGGCCACCCATACAGCTGTCGGAGACATATATAGATTTTAGTAATGAACAACCCATACCGTTTACCTGCAATCAAGTGATGGTTCTCAAATTAAAGTTATCCGGAAATACCAATGGGCGTTTTGTTATACAATTTCGCAATGTCTGGGATGTTTCCAGAGAGGAACTGCACATGAGTGTACGGTTTGATGCCAAAAAAATTGTTAGGACTTCAAAGTTGCCCAAACCCCATACAGATGATTTAGAGTGAGTTTTTATTGGAATTTAAATATGTTGATTACAAATAACAGTTGCCTATTTTTATAGTTATGGCAAAGAGGAAAGCGAAAACAGCCATTTTCCTTTTAAAATTTTCTCTAAACCCTTTAAACTGGCCATTGCTTTTACAGAGACTTGTTTTAAAGTAGCCAAAAATGGTGTCTTTATTTTTGATTATTCCTATAGAACGCCAGACGTTTTAAAAGATCTCATGGGCGTAAAAATATTTGGCACTGGAGGCGTTCAAGTTCGAGTTTGTAGCGTCGATCATATTCTTTTAAGTGAAACACAATGTTTGGATTTTGCAACTTATTCGATTATTAAATATGTGTAGAGCATAAATATGTTTTAATATTTTTATTTAAAACATGCAAGAAAAATAAAGTCGGTCAAGCCCAACAACATAAAGTTTTAGAGTTTTACGTCATAATATTTAATCTGAGTGACATCTTAACAATTTGCAAGCGTTGTTCTGGCGTTAGTCTATGAATAACAAAAGAGTAACTAAACTGAGCTACCAGATCTAACAACTTCATTGTAGTTTAATCCCTGTTGGAAACTGGAATCTTTAAAAAAGCACCTTCTAAAATTTTTTTAAATAAATTTTCTTTTATAAATAAATTGGGATTATTTCTACTTACATGAAAAAATTTAAATAAAAGATCTATTAATGAAAATTTGTTATATAATAAAATTGTTATTTTTTTATATTTTTAGACACTTTTAGACACAAAAATTATCTTTAAATTATTTGAATTTTTATATTCCTGTAGCAGTTGGCATTTTTGTAAATAAAACCCTTAAAGATAGCGCAGGTTTCTCTAAACTTAGTCAAGCCCTATATTTTCCAAACCTTACGCATTTAAATATTAAAATTCTCTCAACAAGTATATATATAGAAAATCACACTTGATAAGGGCAACATTGAATGATAAAGTAAAATCATATCAACTCGATAACAAAGTTGTTTAACCAAATATTTATTAGTATTTAATTAGTCACTACCAAATACAGTCGTTTCGTTAATAAACACCTTTTGGTTAAATTTAGAAAAATATGTCTGCAACATTTCGTGGAAATTTAGCTCGTAATTTGGAACATGGACATAGTTTGGAAATTTGTGCAAAAGCACAACCTGATGGTAGCTGGTAAACATAATTGAAATTATTAAAAAAATAAGAAATATCTAAATAATTTTTTGGTACCATCAATTAAGGTTCAATATAACACTGGCCTCTAAATTGCCTGAAGAGGATAATACAATTGAAGTGGGCCTTCAGATGCTGGTCTATCTGAATAGCAATATGATTGCTCTTAAAACCGCCAAAAATGAGTGGAAACAGGAAATACATCATGAATTTGCTACATCAATTTTTTTGATGAATTTCAAAATCAATATTGTTATGTCCGAAAACAATTTTCATATTGCCATTAACAATATACCCTGCAGTCGTGTGCCATATAGTCTGCCGATAAATATTTTAAATACCATAAAAATCTCTGGGCATTTGGACTATATTAAGCAAGTGGATCATCGTAAATATTTTCCCTATAGCTGGCCTCCCTTGCAATTATCCGAAGAAGGTGTGAACTTTAGCAATGATCAGCCCATGTCTTTTGAACCCGGCCACGTAATGATCATTAATGCTCAATTGTTTGGCAACGCCAATGGAAGATTAGTTTTGCAGTTGAAAAATGCCCACGACAGCCAAAAAGAGGAATTACATGTCAGTATACGCTTTGACACTAAAAAAATTGTAAGAAACTCAAAGACAACCAGGTGTGTAGACAAACGTACTAGTATTGAATATTTGAGGTGAGTTTAGAAATGATATTTTTAAAATGTATACATGAATATACCACCCTAAAATTCTTTTTCTAATTCAATTAGCTATGGAAAGGAAGAATCAGATGGCGGTTTTCCATTTGACGATTTTTATTGTCCCTTTAAACTGGCCATTGCTTTTACGGAAACCGAGTTTTATTTAGCGAAAGATGGTCAATTCTTTTTCCGTTTCCGTTATCGAACATCCAATGTATTAAAGGATATTGTGGGCATTAAAATTGTGGCTACTGATGGTGTGAAAGTACAGGTCAATAACATCAATCATATACAAATGGATGATCCTCAGTGTATTGGGTTTGAAAGTTATTCGAACGTTTTCATTTAAACACTAGAACGAAGAGGAAATTAAAGACAATATTTTTTATTTAATGCAATATAACAGTTAAATATTTTTATCTGAATTAAATTAATTTATATGTATGTGCGGAATAAGCGACAAATATCTTTTAAAGTGTTTTTCAAAAGATTAAAAAGTCTTCCGGACTGCCTTAAAAGCTGCGCTGATATTCTTCCCGTTCTAGGAGACATGTAAGTAAATGTCACCATAAACCGCAAAACCCTATGGTTTGGTATGAACTTAATGTCACTCTTAAATCTCTTCGTAATGTTTTTTCATTAAAAAGGAAGTAATTTTTTTAGCGTTAATTTTTGCAACTTTAAGCACTCAAAACTTATCTCTTGCGAAAAGCTGATCTTACGTCCTTTTACAACGAAAGTCATACAATGAATAGATTAATAGATTCACAATTTATCTGTCAAACAATCGTTACTAAATGGGTTAAATAACATTGAGTCACCAATTTTTATACCCTTCAGCACATATGGCAAGAGTATATATAGGTTTGTCATTCCGTTTGTAATTCTATGCAATATTCATTTGGAACCCTATAAATTATATATATTCTGGATCCTTATACATAGGGAAGTTGATTAAGCCATGTCCGTCTATCCGTGTGTTGGTTGAAATCAAATTTTCGTAGCTCCCATGGGTGACTTAGGGTTGTATGTAGTATCAAACTTTTGGAAATGCTTTCGAGAAAATCGGTATTGAAAACTGGCATGATCCATATATAACCGGCTGAGAATAAACTACAAATATATTTAAAAAAATTATACCATTTGGCCACACATGGTGAAGGGTATATAAGATTTGGCACAGCCAAATATAGCGCTCTTACTTGTTTTTTTAGAGTAAAAAAAAAATCAGGCAACGCAGTTATTTTTGTACGTTAAAGATAAAATATATAGTGAAATCTAATTTCCCTCTCTGTGTTAAAAAAACCTCATATATGATAAAATGCGATAACACTTTAAACAAGTTCTTAAGTAATTGACTCATAAAATTGTTTGTTTGTAAAAACAAAGGAGAAATTAAATTATTGAAGAAAAAATAAAATTGTATTGGTAAAATGATATAAAAATTACCCTCCACCAATACAAGAAGGGGCAATTAGTATCACCCCATTGGAAAATGCTTTTTCCAAGAAGCCGATGGTATTACTTTTATGGTGAATAGCGAACGCTTTAGAGCCATGTTGACTTAATTTTTCCAAACGAAAGTTGACGATCCGCATTTAAAGGACATGTGGCTTGAACATACTGTATGCAAGACAATGCGTATTTTAAAAGATATCTTTCAAGCACTTGCAAATTTGGGTTTTGGTAATTCGGCTTGAACGTCTCCCTCTAGGGATATTTAAATTAATTGATTAACGAACAAGCCCTAAGCCTTTGAGGAAATTGATAACGTGACACCACAAATACTGCGCACAGTAATACAAAATAAAGGCAAAATAGCATGAATTTGCAGTTACACCATTGTCCAACATAATTTTCAGCACTTAATCGAAACAAAACTTTTATTGCGAATTATTATAATCAATTTAAAGCTAAATGAGTTTTCACTCTAAACAATAGTTATTGCCACGCCCTGTATTAATAGGAAAGATATCGATACGAACTGCAATAAATTATTGTTGCTTAATATGTACATACATTTGTAACTTTTCATAGGCGTAGAAGAAACGCTTTTCGCATAAAAATTTTGTTATTTAAAGCCGGGACTCTCCTTACATAAGACAGCGTGAAAGCGCAAATTTTATGTTATTTCCTTACAAACCTGCTTTATTCAAAGCAACAGATTTTGTTAAGTACATTTAACCTGATTGCACATCAAATTCGATATATATTATAAACCAAGGCATATGCTTTGCTACAACAAATACAACAATGCAAAAACAACAGGCATTTTGTTTTTGTTTAAGGGTAGGGCAGATGCCACTAAATTTCACTTCTAATGCTTTTAATTTGTTGTAACCAACACTACACATAGAAAAAAAAAACAATCAGCTGATTAGATACTATAACCTTATTGATGTGCCTTATTCGAAACTATTTAACAACAATTAACTTCAGAATTTATTCCATAAATTAAATTATTTTTAACTTTAATTTAAAGATTTCGTTTAAGTCAATTTGTTAAACCAAAAAAAGGAAACTTTATAGAGATCTTTACACAGAAAAATCTGAACTTGTTAAAAGTTCTGCAATCTTTATTAACACAATTTAACTTTGCAAGAATTTTTTTCTTGTTTTTAAATCCCCCCTTGGCAGATAATAAAATATGTTTGGAAAACGAGTGTTTGTTTATTTGTATAACGATAGTCTTGTATGTTTGTGTGTGTGTGTGTGTGTGAAAGCAAAAAAACTGTTAAAACACCAAACAGCAAGATATCAGTTCTTAGAATGGGAATGAATGGACAAAACTTAAGTAGTAGATTGCCCAATAAGACCATTGACAATAATCGACAGTTAGTGAAACATTTTATGGCATCATTGATGATTTAACACCCACAAGGACGTTTGAACAAATATTTAAAGAAAAAAAAAACACAATCAAAAGTTATTTTTTTTTACAACAAGAACATAAGGGAAACTTAAGCAAGTAAGAGCGAGCGCTTTAATGGGCAGTGCCGAATTTTGTATACCCACCACCAATAGTGCAAAATATGACAAGAATATGCAGAAAATTAGAAGAAATAAAAATTATTTAATTATAAGGAAGGTGGACGTAAAAAGATGCTTATTGTCAGCCCATTTAATTTAAATTAAATGTATGTATAACCATATAGTCCAATATAAATTTGAAACCCTTCGAAGTATTTAAAGTACTATACATAATTCATTTCGGATATACACAGAAACATAGGGTCCTATATTCATTAAAATTATAGAAAATATATACATATGTTGAAGTTCTGCCTTAAATTTTACCCCATTTTGCCTTTTCTATCGGGTGTTTTTACACATAAAATAAGTTTTTACTTCCACTTGCAAACTTTTTTTTTTTACAAACTGCACAGTAACGACTTATTATTAAGAAAAATTACGTATTTCTTTACAATTTTATTTCTTAAAATTTAGCTTCACTTTTTAATATAAACAAAAAATGTCACAAAAATGTAAGGTTTTTTTTTACTGCTCAAAGAAAATACAACTCTACAAAAAAATCAACTTAAAAATCGACTTAAACCAAGGAAAATACTGTGCAAGACCAGTCTTTACATAATTGATTCACTTAAGTTTTTTTCATAATCGATGAATCGACAAAAATTCCAGATATTTTTATTTCTTGTAGCCAAGAAATGAAGTTTTATTTTTTTTTATAATTTTTCTTTTGAATTTTTAGCAGCCGTTCTTAGATTAAGAAAAAAATAAGAGTTTTTTGTCACAATTTTTTTGTTAAAATCTTCAAAATGGTAAGATTTGAGGTAGCAAATAAAGCTTTAAATACATGCATTAAATTAAATTTTAAATAAGAAGAAGACCTAAATAATAAGACCATGCAAACAATTATATTATTGCAAACTGAATAATTTTTAGATCCTTCCCAATAATAACAACAAAAAGAATACCAAACTAATAATACCTCCTAATAGTTTTCCAAAATGTAGGTAATAAAAATAAAATTTTCTCCATAAGTTTTATTAAGTTTTTTTCTTTTTTTTTTAAGAAGTAACAGTTTAAAGGGGGATGTTTGCAAAAAAAAAAAATAGCTTCTTACTAAAGACAAAAACTCTATTACAAAAGGTAAATGAACTTTAATGGAAACTTAAAATGGAATCAAGTATATTTAAAACATTTTTTTCTTTTGTAATTCGACTTGACAACTAACTTAACTATAAGAACTGTAATGTTTGTTGATTTCTTTGTTTTAACTTCCTTTTTTTTTCTTTTATTATTTGATTTCTTTAAGCGGCAATATGTCAAGTCTTTGGAATCCACTAAAATCCCATAAATTATATGTTTTGTGAACGAGAACGATAATAAAACATAAATATTTGTATTTTAATAAATAAATACTTAAATAATGAAAAAGACAAACAAAAAGAAAAAAACCAACATGTTTTTGCCAATAACTATGACTTAAATAATTTGCACATCTGATGTAGTTTTTAGTGGGGTATGGAGGCATATGTATGTGTGTGTGCGTTTACCCAGCAAAATTAAATATTTGTTATAGGATGGATAATTTAAGCACTCAATATCAAATGTGTTTCCCAAATCTTGTTTAAAAGCTTAAGATTAATTTTAAATTAAATTTAAGGCTGATTTGAGAAGAAAAAGCGTTCAGTACTGGCGGAAAAAATTATATCCGAAAAATTTTATTTAAAAATGGTTTTAAATATTTTTGTTATTGTATAGTAATTGATACAAAATAGTTCCATACAAACAACTGTTTTAAGTTGTACAAATTTTGAAAAAAGAAAAAATTTCTTAAATTGAAAATAAAATAAGGCTGCTAATATTTATTAGGAACGCCTTTGTTCTCAAACTAATATCAAAAAGGTTTGATTTTAAGTCTTATTTTAAGATCGAATCTTCGTGTTTGTTGGGTAATGTTTGTATATCAAATCACCCCATGGTGGTTGGTAAATTGAAACTAGTATTTTTGCAACACTTAACTGTGACGTTTACTATTAAATTATTAGGGTTGCCATTAAGTTTATGTAGGTGACAAAAGACAGATCGAAATAAAGTCAAATATTTACATAAGTTCTATTAAAAAGCAGACTGCTATTTAGAAATTATTTATTTTAGAAATTGTTTGGGGTTAAGACACTTATTAAATCCAGCTGCCTAATTTGCCCAATTAGAAAAAAACGCTTTCAAGAAAGCCATGGCAATCTTTCTCTATATATTTGTTTTAAATAATTACAATATTCATCATCCGTTGCAGCAGTGATTGCCAACATTTTTTTTTCGTAGGAAAAAAGGAATTGTAAATAATACGTTTTATTGTTATTGCGATATCGATATCCAGAAGTTTTCACTCATTTTCAACAGCATAATCAGGGTTAAGAACAATTCCGGGAATGGGCCCTATATGAACAATGCTAGCCTGATCAAGACAAAATCTAGGAGAGAAATTTGTTTTTACATAAAACTTATTTGTGGTTTTTTTTATTTTCAATATTTTTAACAGTTTTATGGGCGTTTAGGTGATTTTTGGAAGTAGGTCTTATATAAATATATGAGCCAGGACCTAATATAATCCAGTTTCAGCAATTTAACTGACATATGTTTAGTCCTATAAATTTGAATTTTATTTAGATATCAATATTTTTTACTGTTTTTTGAAGGTGGGACCAATATCGGATTAGTTACCCCAAAATTCGTATAAAAGGATTGCAGGATAATTGATTTTATGTTTAACAAATATCGGCACAGACGCTTAAAACCATTATTACCTATTGGCTTCTTATTCGTTATTACCTCAGCTACATCTTGAATGGTTTTAAATGATTAACATGTACGCTTCGAAAGTAAGAATGTCGAAATTTAATCGTATTAATTAAAAAAAAATTGTTTATAAAATATTGGAAGCCACAGAAAATAATTTTTGGAAAAGCATACATTTTTGCATCTCTATTATCATATTCCTTTACCTCTTAAGCTTAAGGGCCGGTTTTAATTTTTTTTTTTAACTCGAAACTATGACAAGTTCTTTTGTGTAACAATAATATCAAAAAGGTTTTCTGTGTTTTTAAAACAATATTTGCTAAATTAACAGATTTGTAAAAGTTTGGGAAACACTCATCTACAATATGAACATTTTGCTTATAAATTATATTTGTCTCAACACTCTCTTAACATGTTCTTGTACTACTCAATATTACGTATGTAATTTGGAGATTTCTTCCTTCTTGTTCTTGTTCTTCTTCATTTTTCAGATTTCTTCTTTTAGGGTTTCTTCTACTAAATGGTCATAAATCATTATTGTTGTCTTTCGCACACACCATAAATATTTGTACATTTTCAAAGTCCCTGCTCATTTGCAGCCAAAATATTATAATAAAACATTTCTAACATGTCGCATGAAAAGTGGTGGAAAAAATTAAGAACTTTGAATGTGAACATTCCTTAAGATTTGTCAGATTTGTTTTTAAATACGACAACATATGAGTTGGAAATGTTGTCCTGTTTTCATTTTTTTTGTTCATTTAACAAACGGAAAAACATTTAATTTATTGTCAAGTAATTTTTAAAAAATAATTTTTAAAATGTGTTTTATTTTTATTTTTAAGACTTTAATTGTTTATCAATTACTCTAAAACTGTTAAAACATTTATGTAAATTGTGCTTTTAAAGTTGTTTAAAAAGTTTGCTTTTTTCGCATCATCATTCAAGTTTCCCATTTATTTGTTGCCTAAAATTAGCATGACAGAGCATATTTTTGATTTAAACTTTTTCTAAAGCTTAGAGCAACACTTTTGCAGCAACAAAGATGAACTTTATTTTTCCCTCCCAACCGGAAGAAAATCATTTATTTAAAAACAGTTACGACAACACTTTTTGTGGTGAAAGCGCTATGAGACGAGTTTTGTGAAAATTGTTTTAAAGTGTCAAAAAGTGTGAGAGGAAAACTTTGCCGTTTGTTTTTGAAGTTTGGTTTTTTTTTAATATTTTATTTAATTAATTGTAATTAATTGTTTATGGTGTTTATTTAGAGAAAACTGCATGTACTTATTTACAATAAGACTGTATGTGTGTACAAACTAAAGTTTAAAAAATATTTGCTCAAATATATGAAGCTTTAAAATGCGGATTAGAAATACTGGTAAAGATGTTTAAAACGGACTTAAAAATTTTTTCCTTGCTATTTTCCTTAATTGGGTTCTTTCAAAGAAAAACCAACGACGAAATAATTTTTTATTCAAGCAAATCTGCTGTGGTTTTGCATTCGAAAAGTCGAACTGGTATTAAGAGTTGAATATTAAGTTACTACTGCAGAATCAATTTAAGGTTTCAGTTTATTGCTGGACTTAAGGCGCCAGACTTCATTGTTAGTCAAGTTATTTTTTTTTTGAATTCCATTACTTTTGCTTTGAAGATGGTTCAAGTTAATTTAAATGACAAGCTAAATGTTAGTTAAATGTTTTTTCAAAATAGTATTAATGTCAAATCACGAAAGTGGTCAGAGGAAGCCCTAACAAAATATCTTTATTTTGGTGAATATTTTCCCAAACGGAAGCTCTGGAAACTTCTAATTTTTATGGATCTTAATGGATTTATTTTAAACTTATTTGATTTTCAGGTCATATCAATCTATGATAAAATTTAAGGAAACACTATTTATAACACAAAATCTATTCTTATTTTCAAAGACCGCTTAGAAAGAGAACCGATTTCATTAAAAGTAAACAATTTTTGGCTCAATCTACATCTCCAGAGAACTTAAATTGTGTTTAATCTGCCACGATTTTATTCCAGGAACACCAGTTCACACTTCTTAACTTTCCTTAAACGTTTTCTTTTTGAAAAATCAAAACGTCAAAGCTTTTGATTTGGATACTACCCTTATTTTGGCGATTTAATTGGGAATCCTTTCGCTAAAAAACCGACATGTCTTTTTACACTTTTAAAGCCCTGCGATTATTATACCTTTCACCACAGGTAATAAGGGTATACATTTATAGGTCTGTAATTTCTTTAAAATTCATTTGTAACCCCATAAGGTATATATATTCTGAATCCTTATAGATAGGGAAGTCGATTTAGCCATGTCCGTAGGCCCATGTGTTGGTTTTAATCTACTTTCTGTAGCTTTCATAGGTCACCCAGAATCGTATATGGTATTGAACTTTTAGAAATATCCCCCAAAAAATCTGTATTAAGAACTGGCAGTATCCATAATCATATATCATAAAGAATTAGGTTTTCTAAGACTTTAATTACCTCTTAATTACATTTGGCACATCCGAATATAGCACTCGCACTTAAACCTTTCCATACCTACCGCTCACTGGAAGGTCAGTTAGCACATGTGTTGCTATGTGCTGCAAGGTCCAAAACGGTGTTGCACCCAAGTTGTATTAACAGATTATTACAACAATTTCTTTACAGAAATACTTTTAAAAATGTTTTATGCCACCAGTTGTAAACGTTTCTTGTTTATAATTTCTTTCAGTGCCGAAGAATCAATTACAAAAAATAATTCAATTTTCGTGTAGCTAAAATACCGGATTTTAAATTAACTTAATTTCAAATTGAAAATTTTACTTAATACAGGTTGTGACCTCAAAATCGGTAAAACTTTTTCTTTTTACTTTATTCCAAATGTTCTTTCTGCCTAGAAGACGTAAGTAATTTGATGAAAAAAAATATTTATGAATTTAGTTTTACTTTTTTCTTTTCATTGCAGAAATTAATAAAATTTTGGCAACATTTTACTAGATCGTAGATAAATATTTAAATATGTACAATTGTTCGAAGATAAATGACAAAATATTACATTTTCATAACACAACAACAACAACCCCAGTTTATGTATGAAAAAATAATTTTTTTAAGGAAAATTTAAAAGAATTCTTAAGAAAACCAGGCGTCGATGCCAATCAAAAACAGTCTCTGTAACAGACAGCGATTTTTGATTTATGACTCTAGAAACCGTGACCTAAGCCATGACGAATACATCTCAAAATCATAACGAATTCGCAAAGAACATCTCAAGAACAATCAAGTCAATGAAAACTAAGACTCAAAAATGTACATGAATTAAATTGGGGAGGTAAATGTTAATGAAAAATCATATGGTTTTCCTCATACTGGTGATGATATCTGAACTCATATACAAATGTTTAATAAAATTTATTCCTTTTAAATTAACAAAGTACATATTTAAGATCTTTAAAACATTTATATAAGATTCTTTTTAACAAGTTTTCTTTTTTGTTGAAAAGAAGTAAAAAGTCTTCTTTGATTGTGGTTTTAAGACATTTTTTTCTATTATTCTTGTAATTGACCAAAATCACATTAGATTTGCAGTGAATTATTATATTTTTAAATTCCTTTGACAGACAACAAACATATTTTTACACATGTTTTATGTTACAGAGTTAATCCAAGAAAAAGAGTAAACAAAAGAACGGGAAGTAAATGTCAAGATATTATTTTGTTTTCCTTCTTCTACTGTCTTTATGTGGTTTGCGGTGAATTAAAGTATTTTATAAAATGTTTAAGATTAATATTTTATCATACATATTTTAAAATTCTTACATTTCACACACTTTAATATCTTACATGGTGAAATTTATAAAAAGTAAAAAGTAATGAAGGTTTAGTCGATCATGTCCTACTTTATTATAAACTACACCAAAATATATTAAAGCTTTACGAAAGTTGGGGCGATATTCAGGATTCGTTTTTTACAGAATCTTAAACAAATTTTATTCACAATCCTATGAAACTTTAATGTGACTTTATTTTTAAGTGGAAATTATTAAGAAGTTCGGATCATGAAAAAATTCGATGTGTTACAATTAAATTTGTTTAAAGTCAAGTTTCTTTTAAATTAAATATTCATAAAAGCTATAAATTTTAAGGGTTGACTTGCGTGGGGACAAAGTGAAATCTTTAACGGATTTTAATAAACAGGAAAATAATTGTTCTCTAAATTTCATTGAAGTAGAAATTTAAAATTACAGCCTCTACTTGAAACATAAGAGTGACGTGGATAAATGTAGTTGGTTGGAGGTATATTTGTTTGCGATACAAACATAAGCGCAAACACATTATACCATGTTTAGCTGTGACATGGTATGTATAGTTTTGTCATTACGTTTGTAATCTTTACAATATTTGCTTGCGACCTCAATAGGCATATATTTTCTAAGACCTTATTGAGAGAAAAACTAATTCATATGTTGGTTAAACACAATTTTTACAGCCCTCATAATCGGTCCAGAAAAGACTGAGATATAAGCAGAGTTTGTTTCTTATTGTTTGAACATTTTTTTATAACTATGAGTCCTATTATCTGCAATTTTTCTGCGAAAACTTGTTTTACAATTAAAAAAAGATAGAAATTAAAAACATCGGAACAAGCAGCGTGTTACCTCCTACACAAAGGAATAAAATTGATAAAAAAGCATTTAATGATTCATACATACATATGTATACCTAAGAAACTGGTAATTGTCATTTTCATAATAACCGACTTTAACCTTGGTACGAGCCAATTTTATAACGATCGATAAAATTGGATAAGATCTAAGCAGGCGACGAGGTACTCCCCAAACAAAGGAAACATATTTAATAATACACCTGGGAAACTATTAATCCTGTCGACTTAAGAAATGTAACCATCCTTAACTGAGTTTTATTGGCAGAAAGAATTTTCTGAAATGTTTTGTCTCATAAGAAGAATAAAATTTCCTGAGCTTCTGAATGACTTTTGTAAGCGCCTACTATAACTACATAAATGCAAATCATATTTTTTATAAAGAAAAATCCGAAGTAAAGGTGAATAATAATGCATGAATGCATATGGTGAAGGGTATACAAGAAATAAAGCATTCTTACTTGAATATTTTTGTTTGTTGGAAATTAAAAAAAATATGTAACAAATAAAGGAAATGTTTCGTTCAAAGCATAAGTAGTTTAAAGAGAGCTTTACAAATAACTTAAAGAAAATTATAAAACAGCAATTGAGAATGTAAATAATATTGTTAATACTTACAAAAAGCTTTATTATCTTAATGTCTTTGCAAGTAATTTTGTACATTTGTTAGTAAAATTCTAAAAACTCTTTTACTTTTACATATTTTTTTTAACTAAATAAAACTTTTGAAACTTGTGGTTTCACTGCAGAAGATACTTGTGTAGCAGTAATTTTTTAAATTCGGAAAAAAATGTAAAAAAAAATTGTTAACCAAAATTTGATTAAAGTAACAATTTACATGTTTAAATATAAAGTTTTTAGTTTCCTTACTTTTTGGTTACAGTTTGAATTTTGTTACGAAGATCAGAATGAGAGAATAAATTGAATATTATAATTATTATTTAGTGCCACACCTTATTTTGTGTAAGTTAGTAGTATTTGACAAAAGTTACACAAGTGTTTATACAAAAAATATTTGATTTTTTTTTAAATTTTCAATCATAATATTTACATAGATACAACTTGTAAGAAATTACTTGTATGGCCAAATGCATACAATCTAAGCAGATATGAATCAGACTAACAATATTTTAGTTTTCTTTATATATATTCAGTTTCAGTCCTACTGTGTTTTGTTTAAAAACGTCCAAAAGTATGCATTGGATAATATTAACCAACACATAGCGAAATAACCAACACTGATACTCAGGCTAGTTGCGTTAAAGCTTACAGTCAGTGCTCTTGTTTTGCAAAAAGCTTAATTTTTTTTAAAGAAACGGTGTTGACGGTGCCATGATATTATTTGGATCTAAAAAAATTAAGAGTTCTTGAATATATCCATAAGCTGTTAAAAACATAAGTTTCTGACAGTCCCAACTATTAAGATACAAGTTCATTTAAAAAAAGGCGTTATCGCTAAAATGGGTGTAATTTATCAATTTCACAAAAGTTAGACAACAAATGTGAAACTTAAAACAAAGAAAACGGCCAAAAATATTAACACATTGGAATAAACCACTTTTCTTGTTATTATACCCTTCACACATGTGGTAAGGGTATATATAGGTTTGTCATTTCGTTTGTAATTTCTGCAATATTCATTTGCGACCCTATAAAGTATATTTATTTGGGATCCTTATAGATAGGGAAGTCGATTTAGCTACATCCGTCTGTCCGTGTATATGTTAAAATCAAGTTTACGTAGCTCCCATAGGTCACTCAGGGTTTTATGTGGTATCAAACTTTTGGAAATACTTTCGAGAAAATCGGTATTGAAAACTGGCAAGATCCATTAATAGCCGGCTGAGATATAAAGACAACTGCCTCGTTTCTTTTTTTTTACTCAAAAAGTATTATATTTGTGTGTGGGGAATTTTAATGAAACATTTCGATTTTTAAGCAAAAAAAATTTTTTTTTTCCACAAAAATGATAATATTTGTGGGTAAGACATGTCAATTGTTAATAAATACACTTTAGATATTGACAATCACGGACTAAAACAAACACAGTTTAAACAAATAAGAGCGCTATATATGTCTGGGCCAAATCTTATAAACCCTTCACCAATGTGTGCTGAATATATTTTTTTCAAATCTGTAGTCTATCTTAAGGCTGAAAAAAAACAATATTTTTTTTTGTAAAAAATAAATTATTTTTTTGTGGGGAAAAAACGAGGCAGTCGTCTTTTTTTTGCTTATATCTCAGCCGGTTATTGATGGATCTTGCCAGTTTTCAATACCGATCTTCTCGAAAGTATTTCCAAAAGTTTGATTTTACATACAACCCTGGGTTGCCTATGGGAGCTACGTAAACTTGATTTCAACCAACACACGGACAGACGGACATGGCTAAATCGACTTCCCTATCTATAAGAATCCCGAATATATATACTTTATAGGGTCGCAAATGAATATTGAAGTAATTACAAACGGAATGACAAACCTATATATACCCTTACCACACGCGTGTGTGTGAAGAGTATAAAAAAGCAACACCCAAAATCCATAGCTTTTGATAGTTTTATATAATTTTTTTAATAAAGTGCTCCCAAGTTGTAAAACTCACTCACCAGAAATTAAGAAAATTAAGGGGAACTGCACAGTACCTCTACGTAATAATATGTATGTAAACAAATACACTTTAGATATTGATTATCACGGACTAAAATAAACACAGTTTAAAACAACCATCACCTTGAATCCGTAGCTTTTGATATTTAGTACCCAAGGTTATATAGGAAAAATGAGAAGCGAATAGGAGGCAGTTTTATATAATTTTTTAAATAAAGTATTCCAATTTTACAGATACACGTAGTGAAGTATATATAAGATTCGGCATAGCCAAATATAGCGCTCTTACTTGTTTTTGTTTAACTTTTTTTAATTAACTGCAGCACATCAATAAAAAGGAACATTTAAGAGGTTGAAATAAGATTTTCCAACAAAATTTCTTATTTTTTTTAGTTTTTTATAACATAAAACTGATGTTTATTAACAAATAAAATCGTTGTACTCTCTTGTGTTTTTTTTTATTAAATACACAAAATCACATTTAATTACATAATCTTTTTATATTGCCAAATACCATAGATTTAACAAAAAATTAATAAAATACAATATTGTTTTTTATTATCTTTTCACCCTTGACCAGTCCTGTACCTCTGATCTGTAACATATAAGATGTTTTCGAGTCGAAAATAAATTTTAAATCATAATAATCGTCTGGTTCTGAATAGTGTGATTTAGTTAATGTTTGATTTGAATTATACTAATTTAGATGGACGGTTGATTTTTTTCTTTTTAATCCAATTTTAAATTTTGCGATTATAAATTCTCGTATGAAACTTTTCTACTTACAATACAGAAAACGGGCACTGGTAACAACATTTCTTTGCCAGCTGAGCGGAGACATTGTTTTCATTGGGTTAGTAAAACAATGAAAGTATTGCGTTTTTAAACTTCAAGCGCGTAACAGGTTCAATTCAGTATTAGTTGACCAATATTAAAAACTGTTTTTTATTTATTATTAAAATATAATTAGACAAAATTTTTTATACATTTTTAAAATTCGAATTTAAGATTGAACTTAATTTTATACGCTTAAGATATTATGTAATTGTGAATTTAACAAAATCTACCAGCCCAAATAATAATTTTCGTTATATTTTTTTGCGAATTAAACATTAAAACGAAGTGATTTAAAAATGCATGCCACTAAAAAAATTTCCATAAACTTAAAACTTAAACTGTTTTCTTTAATAATTATCTTAATTTTTTAATAACGTATTTAAACACAATAACAAATTATTTTCGGGTTAACGGTTTTTAGAAGATGTTTTCCCGACATTTTTGGCATTTTATTATATCGACAACACCAGAAATGCTCCTGGCATTAAAATGTAATGACTTTTAGGTTGACTTTTTCCAACCACACATAAACATTAAATTAACATTTTAAATAAATTTTTAAAAATGTTAATTTAAGTTAATCAAGGTGTTGATTGCACATATGTACATATACATACATATACTTTTGATGTTTACTAATATTTTCAAACAAAAAGTTTGTTGTTAACTTATTTCTATTGAAATTGTTGATTTATAGCAAAATAATAGTGCCGGTGAAGTTAAACAAACTAGACGTTATATTACAATTAAGCGGATTTTTAATTGCAATTAAAACGGATTTTAAGTACTTACATATGCTTTTTATTTAATTTTATTGCAATTTTCTATTTGTTTTAATAATGAGTGAATAATTTGTAAAATGTTTAAATTTAAAGTCTCTCTTCATTTTGTATAATTCAAAAAAAAAATATATATATATATATATATATTATATACATATGTATATATTGTTTGTATAATAACAAAAGAAATATAAATATTAACATTTACATACGCTTTTTGTCAATCATTATTTAAGCAAGTGTTTTAAGATTTCTATTTCAATATTTGTGAGAGATATTTTTAATATTTCTTTATTAAAACGGTGAGTTTTCTTGTGTTGCTGAACTCAATATCAGTTTCGATGTTCTATATTACAGACAAATATTAGTTCCAACAAACACTTAAAAATAGTTCAAGTGTTTTTTTTTCAATAAATGATTAAAGTACTTTAAAACAAAGTTTTATCTCTTAATAATAATATTAAAAAAACAAAAAGGCTTTTAAGTAATCATATTTAACTAAATATTAAAAGATTTTTAAAAGCCTCTTGAAAGATATCTTAAAAAAATATTATATATGTACATATACATACATATGTATATTTTAACTTTAAAGTTAATAAAAAATTAAATACTGCATTAAAAATTTTGTTTTCATAAAATGAAGAAGAAATTGTAACTTTATTTAAAAAAATAATTAAATAAATGAACATTCTTCATTAAATTGCGCAATATTTTTTTGACCAAATTGTAGCTCCCTCAGTTGTGGTCTTGTGAAAGTATTAAGTATTTGGATACTTTGTTGTTAGTACCGATCAGGCGGTTTCGTATTAAAATTGAGCTAAATCAGGTAAGTGAAAAAAAGTTATAAAACAAAATGTTAAAGCAATAAAAAATATGTAATATTTTTCCTTAGTTTTACAAAATACCTTTTAAACTTTCAATCGGTGTAATATAAAAATTGGCCACTAATTTAAACCGACTTAGCAGAAAAAAAAGGTAATAATATTATGCATGGACTTAAAGGTTCGTTCAATATATTTAGCATTTATCAATGCAACTTTGTGCCAAGTCGGTTAAGTATTTATAAGCAAAGTTATGTCCAATCTTAGCAAAAATTTTACCACGTGTTTATTCAGACACCTGTGACCATGTTCTGTATTGTCAGTGAGAAAAGTTTCATTCGAAAAATTTATGGTCGCCTAGTTTAAAATAGGGTGAGTAAGAGTAAGTCAATTATTTTTATTAAACTTTAAATTCTATAGTATTATGTACAAAATTAGAAGTAATCCGAGTCACACTATTAACAAGTTCTCACAAGTTACAGTACAGGGGTACCGGGCATTATATTACACGCATCGGAATGAGTTCGTGCGCAATACGTGTGTGTGTGTGTGTGTGTGTGTGTGAACAATTATCAATGGCTGGACAATAACTAATGCTTATTGAAACAAGTTAGAATAAATAACATATTTAAATCAATTTTTAGATTTACCTGAAACATGAAACATATCGCACACCCATTTCAAAAGTGACACAACTCAAAATTTAAAATTTTTCAGAAATCGAAAAAAACCTTTTTTGACGTAAATAAAAATAGTTAAAAACAAAAACTTTGGGCCATTGAATTCGAATTTTAACTATTTAGCACTTAGCGTAGGGATCTATTACCATTATATTTTTTGACATAACTAAAAATAATTCACTTTCTATGAATTGCCACTTTATACCAATTGAAACATAAAGAAAGACATAACTGTTTTATTAGCAACAGTTAACAACAAAAAAATACACTGATATTTTTCTTATAGATAAACAAGTGTATTGTGCATAGTTCAAGCATATAAAAGCGAAAAATGAAAATTTTGAGTTGTGTCACTTTTGAACTGGGTGTGCGATATATTAAGGAGACGGCGAACTTTAAAAAGAAAAACGCTTAAGTTAATTAAGTGATAATTATAGAGTTTTCTGGTACCCAAGCGTTCGCTAGTTTGCAGTACTTTGGCCAAAATTTTATTTTAAATTTATAATATTAAAGTTGAAGTTGCAAATAATAGTTTAACCTAAAAATAAATTATAATATTTTGCAAGTTTTAACTTTGCATTTGATGGAGGGTACTTACGATACGACAAGACTGAATATATAATTTCAACTGTTGAACCAAATACGTACAATTATACCATCTATAATCATCTGATTCTGGATAAAATTTTGTATTTTAATAATAGATGTTAGGAAACCCAAAAAATAAATAAAAAAAAAACAAAAATAAACAGAGGAATAAAACAATACTATAATGAAAATGTTAGAAGACTTTCATAGAAATGTGTTTTTTAAAAGTTACTTGTTGGCTCTTCCCTTCAAGTCAAAAAGAAGCCATTTAAAAATGCGCCAGGAAAGCCAAAAAAATGCTAACTAGAAACAGGATTTAACAGTCCCTTCCAGATGGGAACGTTTAAAAACAAATTTTTTTTAAATGTAAAATACACCCCATAAATTTTTCATTCTATTTGTAAAGCCTAGAGATATTATATAAAGACCCAACATAAAAAATATATTCTTGGTCGTTGTGAAACTCAGAGTCAGTTTAGTTACATACGTGTGTGGAAAACATTTTCACGGCCAAACTTTTAAACTGAATTAAATGAAATTCATTCAAAGTGTTATTAATCTCTAAATGCAGTTTGGTATTAAAAATCAACTTGATACGCCATTTTAAACGCTAATAACTTTAAAAATCCTAACCTAAATACATATATTTTTTATTGTTCTGAACTATTTTCCATATAAAATTTCTCACTTAAAGATGGTCAAGAAACTCTGCTCTTTACATATAAACTATTTGTTTTTGTTAAAGTTTTTGTTACATACACATTGTTGTTGGGGCTCTTATCATGTTTTATACAATTAATGTAAATATAATTTAAATTGTATTTGATCTCGGGGAGAATTAAAAGAGAAAAAGAAATGGGTGGTGGGTTCCCTAAATAAAAATATGTTTATGTTAAAGCATTAGTGAGCAATAGTGCGTGAGATTGTTTGCATCTACTATTGTATTTGTTGTTGTTTCAATTGAATATCTAATAATTTTTTTTTTAGTTTTGATTATAAATTAAATAGAGTTTTATTTATATTTTTATAATTTTATTTCAATTTGTTGTTATTTCTTGCTTGGCACTTTATGTATATTTCTTAGGACAAATTGTATTTATTTCAAATAGTCTGTTTCTGTATACATACATATGTATATATATATATATGTAGCAATTGTGTTGTTGTTGTTTCTCAATTCTTTCAATCATATTTTTACTCTTGTGCAGTGAGCGCGTTTATAAACTTGTGTCGCTGGTCTTTTTAATGCCTCTAAAAGAATAAATAAAAATAAAATAAAAAAATGAACAACAAAAAGTTTTTATATTTTTTTTTTAAGTTTTGAATTTGTTTTATTTTATCTTAACAATTTTAAACAAACACACACATTTTGGGAAATAATAAATTAAATTAAAAAAAATATAAATAAATATAAAAATAAAAGAAAATTGATAAATATTTGTCACAACATTTTTTTTTATTATTTATTTGCTTCTGTTTTAGATCGATCATATATATCTATTTGTTGCTGCTATATTAAAGGTAAGTTATATATTATTTTCCAAAAATTTTTTTTTAAATAAACATTTTTGAAAAATAAATTGTTCTACACAAATTGGTTTAAACAAATAATTGTATGTGAATTGTGGGTGTATTTTGTTAAATGTTTGTTGGCGGTAAAATCTAAAAAAAATATTAGTCAGCTTCTTGGTCAAATAACAAGTTGTTGTTTCCAGAAAATAAAAATTAATAAATTATGAAAAATAATTTTAGTTAAACTTTATCTGATTCTGACCCACTGTTCACTGGTGATATTGCTGTGGGTGGCTATAAGAGAGCAGTATGTGCATTGAAAACAAAACAAAGTCAAATGACATTTTTTCCAAAAATATACTTAAAAATGTTATATAAAAAAACAAGCTGAAAAATTAATATCAACTATAGCCAAAGCTGCCAGATTAGAAGATTAATTGCTATTGTGAAGAATTTTGTTTTAAAATTTATAAATTTTCCATTTGACAATTTTTTAAAATAATGTTACTTTTCAATATTATAAAAGGCTGAGATTCTGAAAAAATAGTTTGTTTTATGAATTACATACTTGATTTAAGTAAAATTTGTTAACAATTTAAGTTTAAAAAAAAATGTTTGAAAATGAAGTGGCCATTGGAATTTTTTTGAAACTTTTAATTTCCAAAATTTTTTCCTTAAAATAAGCAATTAAATTACGATTTTTTATGCAAAATCATGTGGCAACCATGGCGAAAATATAAGAAAAATAATATTTAAAAGTCATTGTGTGGATGCAAAAAATAAATTCGTAAAATATTAAAGAGTTGAACTAAAATATAATTTTATATTGTATATACATACATACATACATACATACATACATACATCTTTTTTTTAATGAATCTGGTTAATACTTTCTTTATCGTTAAATTTTTGCAATCGAATTCAAGCAGTGACGAATATAAATATAAAAGATGTAGGAATATACATACATACATACATATGTATGTACATACATATGTATGTGCATGTACCCTGCAGATAATACTGGACTACGTAGTCTATTGTAGTACTAGTTACACCATGCTCTAATGTAGCAAGCTTTGTGCAATTAATAAAAAAATTTATAACTAATAAAGAAAAATAAATAAGTAATTATAAATACTGTCAACTATTAATTATAAAATGATAAATAAAAAATAAAACAGTATTGTCCAATTATTTTAATTTATTCTGATATATGCAGTGAAACATTGAATAGATGGAAACGCTGTTAAAAATTTTGAACGGATTTTGTCTAGAGAAAGAAGTCCTTAAAATAGTATACAAATACATGTATACAATGTTATTATAGGTAATTTTATATATGTATGTATTCAAGCTTACATCATCTTAATAATGAATCTACTTTAGCCGCAATAAGCAATTGCTGATAAAGAATTAAGATCTTCACTTCAAGTGATAAAAAAAAACGGCACTTTCGTCTTAAAAAAACTATGGATGGTTGAATAATTTATACTAATAATCAATAATTAACAAAATAATAAGCTTTAATGTAAACTTTTTATTTTACTCCATGGAGTAGTGACATGAAGTAGTTTTTCAACTGACATTATTAAGTACTCCATGGAGTAATCCGGTGTAATGAGAAGGTGGGTCTTATGTTCTAGTCCTAGGACATCGTAATGTTAAATCGACAACCTTTTTACCATATATTTTGAGTAATTTTTAAGTGCATATTTTCCTTTGTGGACTACTGTTTACACGCATGTATGTACAAGTCTCGTTATCTACAGGGCACTTGTATTTGTACATACTTATATATGTATGTAGGTACATTTGAAAGCTTTCCCTAATATATTTAAATAAGTAAAATCTAGATTGTTTTTTATAAAATTTTTTTTAATTTTTCTGCTCAAATATTTGTCATTTTATGAGATTTAACTCAATTGTAAGTAAAAGCATTTGTAAAAGGTATTTCCTTAAATTTTTTACAAAATTATAAAAAAAAATTGCTTCTTTAATCCCTAACCATAGTATCAAGGGTATTTGAAAGTTTGTCATAACGTTTTTACTTTTTATGTATAATATTTACTTTCAAGCTTAAAGTATGTGTTATTTAAAATTAAATTTTCAAATTTTAATATAATCGAAAGAATATTGTTTTAAGGGTCAGCAAAATCCACTGCAGAGATATAAGCAAAAAAAAAAAAAAGTAAGAGCGCTATATTCGGCTGTGCCAAATCTTATATACCCTTCACTGCGTGTATTTATGTGTGTATGTGTATGTATATATACATGTGTATGTATGTATGTATTTACATGTCCAAAAAGTATTTAAAGTCTAAGAAAACTTTATTTTTTTGTGATATTAATTTAAGTCCATATAGGTTTTTCGCCCATATCTTTGCTGATTCTGGGCCAAATATAGCGCTCTTACTTGTTTTTTCTATCAACATACATAAGTACATACGACGTGACATTAATATATTTAACGCTTAAATATACATATGTAAATATTATTACCTAAGCGTTACCACCGCGTTATTTCGGTTTGCTTCGTACAAATTGTTTGGGTATGAGAAAAAATGTTCGCCGCTCTTGTTAAGGTTTGGCTGCTAAACATTTTTTAAAGTTGTCAAATGAATTTAAAATTGCAGACATTTCAAATACGTACATTTTTACATACTTACATACATGCTTTACGATACATTAACATTCAATTTTATATTCAAATGTTGCAATCTTTAAGATACATTTTGTTATCACCAGGTAGTTGTTAGTAAATAGTTAATTACTATTCATTATTCATCAATGTGATGAGCGTTGTTTATTTATTTGTTGAATTGTGTTATTTGTTGTCCGCTCAAATTACAAAATAATTTAACATTAATTTAATTACAAATTCTCCAGACAAAATAACTATAATCATAAGATGAATAAATTAATAACTAATTTTATCTCAATAACAAGTAAATAATACTTATTAAGTGGAGTGAATCAGTTAAAAGAAACTGTAGAATGTATCTGTCGTACCTAAATATTTACTAGCGAAAAACAAATTTAAACATGGTGTTTACACTGCCATAATTTTATTAGATAAAATAAAAGTTTTCAAAAAAAAAAGAACGATTGTAAATAATTTTATTTAAAATTTTTAATAATTGTCATATTTTTATTATTTATTGAACTTATTTATTATAAATTTATTAATGAATTTTATTTTGGCTTAAAGTTCCTATACATATTTTGAAAGTACGATATGTTGAGAATGTTATTATTTTATTTAAAAATTCCGTTTCCCATATGATATTAGCCGAGTGGAATGCATTTTCGAAACCAGCTACGATTTCATCATCAGCACTCTTTTTTCTCATCGGTACTACTTTCAAAATATTGGAATTTTAAGCCAAAATAAAACTTATTAATATATTTTTAATAATTTTTAAACTTAATTTATAAATTTCTTGTTTTAACACAAAATATTCTCGTGTTGTCCTACATTTTTTTTTTTTTTTTTTTTTTTTT